>JAECUM010027122.1:0-13504 GCA_016617855.1 Megalonaias nervosa | reverse complement strand
ACAGACTCATCTTTGAGAACTGGTGCGTCCATATCAAACGCGGGGTCAGATATGCGCTTAAACATCTTTATTATTATCGTCTTCGTCTAACTCGAAGACCACTTCCTGCTATCAAACTAGCGGTTATATTTTTTTCTTTTTCTGACATCGGGATATCAGCCAACTCCGCTAGTTTTTGATTAGCGGCTTGATTTATTATTTTACTGACATTTGCTGGCATCACTTCAGTGCTAGGTAATTTCACAGGTTGAGGTCGGGTCGGTCTGCGTATTAATCGTGATAGTCTATCTTCAATTGCTGAAAACGCTTTGCTAGCGAGATTACCAACAGCGCCTATACCTTTTTCACGAACAACATCAATAGCTTTCATTCCCAGCTGCTTTGCAATCGGTATTGCTTTTGGGGCTATCCTTCTAAACAGACCCTGAATAACATCACCTAATCCATCTCCGTAGGTTGCTCTGTATACAGGTAATCGAGAGTTTATTACCCTGACCATGGTAGGTCCACGAGTATTGTGTATGATCATTTTATTATTAAGTGATTTTATCACTAATTACATACTTAATCACTATAATAATCGTCACTGATTTCATTAATAAGAGACCGATATACATTAATATCCATGATACCACCTGTAAATAATCGTTTACAAATATCAGTTACTTCATTAATGATTTCTGGGGAATTATTACCAGCTCGTTTTTCTCCAATGAGAATTTCTAATCGATCGACATCAGCAAAAGAACGTTATTGGGGCAAGTAATAAGACCACTTCCTAAACCACTTCCAGTTGCGCCAGGATCTTGATATTCTTCATCTGTTGTTCTAACTGGTTGTCGTTGTCGTGGTGATTGAATTACTTTCATCATTTCTTGAAATTGTTGTTCTTGTTGCGGTGATGGTTGTTCTCGTTGTTGTGGTAGTGGTGGTAGTAATTGTGGTGATAGTTGTGGTGATGGTATTGGTGATAATTCAAATTGTAGTGGTGTTCGTCGTGATGCTTTTTTTCTTGGTTTCGATGGTGTTTTGAATGATTCTGGGTAATCACGAAGTGATCGCTCAAATGGTTTTGGAGATTGTTGTCTTTTACGTTTTTTTCTTTTCATTTCTTCTTCTTGTTTTCTTAATTGTTTTAATTTTTTAATTTCATTACTATAAATCCGATATGATGAATCATCATTTCTAGCTTGTTGAACATTCTTGTATATGCGATATAAATATTTTTGCCATTGATCAATGTCTTTAATATATTTAGCGTATTCAGGTTTCATTAATTTACCTCTTTCACTAAAATTATCCATAGCAAATTCAGCTAATTCTTGTAGGTTTTCAATATTGTTAATTGTTTTAATAGTTACTTCATCAAATTTATTTATCAATTTAGCATTAATTATAGGATATACTGATTTTGGTTCAGGGGCTAGTGCTTCAGCACCTTCTGCTTCATCATCTTCTTCTTCAGCACCTTCAGGTTGATCTTCATCCTCAGGTATTTCCGGGACTGGCATCGCAGCAGCTATTTCTGCTGGAAGTTCACGTAAAATTTCTTTTGTCTTTTTTGTTCTTCTTGCTATTTTTCCAGTTTCTTCAGCGGTTTTCTCTAACACAGGTAGAATACCTTTAGTGGTCTCAGTGATAGGTTTAAATAATTTTTTTGTATCCTCCTCAAATTCAACTTGATATTCCTGACGCGATTGTAGTTGTTGCTTAACAGAATCACGAACAGGTAGATATTTTTTAATTGCCTTTAGTCGCTCTCGAGCTAATTTAGCTGAGTGTGGTTCTCCAATACTCATTATTGATAATATCTATAATGGCTGTTTAATTTATAGCAGCAGTAGAGCTGAACGACAAAAATTGAGTAACCCGCGAGTAAACGAATCGCATAAAAATCTGAAAAAAAATACGTCAACAAAAAGTAACGGAAATGAGCTAACCCAAACGATTTATTATCCGTTTTTCAAACTATATGGTAATAATAAAAGTTAGGAGGTTCGGTTTATGTTATTGATCTTTTTTTCAGCCCCCTGTAGGAGCCTTTATTTTTATAAATAAGGTTTCAGCCAAGTGGTCTGTTCAGCTCTACTGCTGCTGGTCGTCATGTGACAATCAGAAGATAATTTCAATCTTATGATTCTGCAATGTGTAAAATACAGCTCTTCATCTAGCACAATGGAGTTCTTAATCACGCGAAACTAAAATTTGCGCTTCGTGCAATCACACTTCCAGGCAATCTAAAACGGCCATAAAGCAGAAACAATTAGCATTATCACGAGATTGCAAATATGAAAGTTGATTTCAATTTAAAGGATTTCTCCTTGTAACACGACTTGGCCTTTCAAATACGCCATGTGAAGATACAACATGAGACGAAACATTAATTCGCTATTTCCCCATCTTGAGATCGAATACTCTAGTGTAGTCACATAATTCACACAACTTAACCACTTGGTTCTCCCTAGGTCGCGTATTCGAGATTTGCGAATGCGAAAAATTTAACGTTATGGTCTTATTGGTTTGCCAGCTAGATAGCGAATGAAGTCTTATGTTTGAGTAATGGAGAGTTCGATCTCGCGCATTACAGAGATTATGTAATTAAAAGTAGCTCTCGAGTTTGCGTAATCGAGCCTCCAAGATCGCAAGGTTCTTCCAAGTTATGACTCCAATGGCTTGCTATAAAGTTTGATTTCAACCTGTTATTAAACAAATAAAATTATCGTGTTTTGTACTATGTTCAGTTGCAATTGCGTCTTAAATGAATATAATATATAGATTATAGAGTCTCTGGCAATTTAGCTGAAACCCTCTTCTAAAATAAAAATCGTAAATTGTCGTTGTTGAAAAGTTGGAGAAATAAATTCAGCTAAAACACGCAAAGAAACAAACAAATACAAAAACAACCAATTATGTTTTCATACATGCTGTAGATGTATCAGATTTACATTTATTCCTCCCTCCCTTGCGAGGAACTGCCAAAACTTATGGTCGACCCCTAAATATTTAAATAAGGATTTGTTTTAGACATGTGTTTTAGGTTTTAGACCCAAAACAAAACATCGAATAGATTAAGTAGGTGTATGCCATTTAGAACAAAACACTCTGGTACCTACAACTGTTTCGCAACTTTGTATCATTGACATCGTGTAATAATGTAGACAATGTAGAGCAAGTGCAAGAATTTTTGGTGTCTCAGCCGACGTCAATGGGTTCTTCTAACTTTTTTTCTCCTCTTAGAATACTACAGTAACCGAGAAACGAATCATTAAGATTCAATAGATCATTAACTACACTCTCATGTGTTATGTCATTGTGCAATAGATCGGAAATCTCTATTAAACACAAAATGATCTATATTTAGAAGAAACGCCGGCAATTGCAAGTTAAAATAAACTCTTTTAATTTTTTTAAAAACTTTTTTGTAATAGCACCTATTTACTGAAAGAAGTGACAACAATTCGTGCAAATTTTGTCTATTTGAAAATGTTCTAAAATATTTGAACGAACACTACATTGAGACAATCTGAAGAACCTCGGTACGTGACGTTTTGGAGCAGCCGTTTTCACGCCACCGTTTTGGCGCAGGACATTCTGGCACTGAGCCGTTTTGGCGCCGGTCGTTTTGGCGCTTATAAACATAAATGCATTTCTTAATAAACGTAATAGATAACAGTTGGCAAAAATGCTTTGTTATTTTTAATGTATTTTTAAATAAACATATTATATCAAAGTTGTCAAGAAATGTTTAATGGATACTGTTCAATGCCGTAAGTGCGGTACATTGTATGATAATTCGCTACGTGGATTAGTGTCACTCGTGGATTAATACCTGTCATCCTAACATACTCCATCGGTTTCAGTATGGTAAGTTACCACAATGTGCCACGTAATTAGTGTTTCAGCGAGTACAATGGCCTTAGGTGTCGTGTCCAATCCAATGTAATCCATATGTAAGCGGTGCGCCATAACGGCCGGCGCCAAAACGTCCTGCTTCGGAAGAACCTCGACCTTTTCCGAGAGGCCTAGTTGAAGGAAATGGCCCGTAGATATCCCATCGTACATCAAGAGTAATGCATTTTCTCTTCAATGTGACCTCTGATTTATCGCTAAAGTACCTCTTACGTAGCCTCAGAAAAAATGTTGATCATACTACGATTTATAGAAATTATGTAGTCGACGGCTCTGACATTAAGTTCAGTTGTTTATTTCACCAGTACTATACAAACGAACATATCGATCCAAGTCCCCAGAAGACAGTTAAAATCAGTATCTGATTTAAACGGATATGTTCAGACGTAATGCCATTGAGGTGCTTATTGAAGATGAGACTACCCAGAATGCAGTTTAAAAAATAAATAATAAGATGTGAAAATAGGAACAGTAACAACTGAGTTTTTATTATTTTGATTTGACGCATGCTAATGTTTGTTAGGGTAATTTGCGAAATTGTAGAATTGACGTTGTTTTATGAAAGCGTCGAATGTTCATTTCTCTTTAAATGCATCTCACATCTCTCTCTCTCTCTCTCTCTCTCTCTCTCTCTCTCTCTCTCTCTCTCTTAATGTGTTATCATGAGCCTTAGCAAAATAATTAATATACAGTACCAGAAAATTGTATTTACAAGAGATTCAAAAATCTTATTTTAACTACTGAGTGATTCACGGACAGCTGGTTCCTCTACCATAATGTAGCATCTTAACAATCGTCCCTACTTTCCAATCACTGGTTGAAGAATAAGCGAGAAGAGCTTAAATCGTGAATGCCATTTACTGTCCAACAGTCGAAGACCTAGGATACTACTCTCTCTCTCTCTCTCTCTTTTTCAAAAACACTTTATTACGATAAGCTAAAGACTAAAAACGTAGTATATGTGTTATATACGATATACTGTTTACTGTCATCAGTTCTAGAGAATATCCGAATTAACTACTAAATATTCCCATTAACACAAATGGTAAGATTGACGTTATAGTGAAATAATTTGAGCAACAACACTCAGTAAAAAAAGGTAATCGTAAATCTTGCCTCTGAAGCTGATTTGATGCAGGAGCAACGGATTTTAAAACATTTGTTAAGTTCAATCAATTTAAATAAACTTTTTTTTCAGAAATTCAAATAAAACAGTAACATTTCAGATTGTGTGATGAAATCTTTGCTAAAAATTGAACATAACTGTTAGTCCGATATGTTATAAGAAATATTTCAATGTTAATAGACACTGTGGACAATGTGGGGTGAAGGGCATTTGTTTAAAGTTTTCAGTGTATATGAGTTGGTCTAGTCGTGTGAATATATTTCATAATTCTTATATTTACAAGTCGCGACAGGGTATAATCATAGAAGATAAGAAGTAACATCAGCTTGTTGCAATTACTAATAGTGTATTCTACGTACAATAATAGACAGATAAAGAGTTACGTTTTATTCCTCTGACAATTTACACAAGTTGATTAATTTGGATGCTAATACTGCAAGATGCCAAGGTGTAGACGTGGACCATTTCTCCACTAACAGCCTAGGATGTAAACTCATGGAGCAACAAAAACAGATAAGGCATCGGAGGTAGTCCTCCTTCTCCAGATAGCACAGGCCGGGTACATTTAGCGCCACCTCGCGGAATTCCATAAATGGGTCAAATCATTCCCGGGTGGCGATCCAAATCAGGCTAATAAAGGCTGCTTGAGCATTTGTTTCATCGCCCAGTCAAGTGTGACATTTGTACAGCAGGTGGTACCTCAACCTATCAGGGTCAGTGTTGGTATACAAAAGATTAAACGCAGATTCTGGCACGTGGAAGAGTTCATATTTGATAACATCTGGAACAATGCCCATCTCCTCCTTGGTATACCTCACATCTTCTGATATACATTGTTGTAGATATTCATCTCATAGTCTTGAAATAGCAGCGTCAACATAATCCCAGTCTTTTTTTTACCATGCTGTATTTTTTACCAATTATATTCCGACGATGCCGTTTGATACATGTACCAAAAAGAGGCCGTACTTTGATAGAGTACAATGTTTGAATTGCTTTATTTATTTTTCCAAGTACATGTAGCACCACGGGAAATTTAACTCTTCCCGCCATCCTATCTGTGACACTGTTAGTAGATGCAATGAGGAGCAAGGGTCGACACAATTCATACTTCCTTCTATTTGACATTTTTGTATTCATGATCTTGGCTATGTTGACATATGCAAGTGTAGCTTTCATTATCCTTGAGACACTTTTTATTAATAACCTATGTCTTGGCATATCAGGAAAGTCTATCAGTGATAGAGTATGGAATATGTGTTTCATAGATAATTATTGAAATGTTTGTAACAAAAACTCCTAATGTTTTCAAACATCTCCAAATCACTCAAGTATACACTAAGGTTCTGTCTCAGGCCCGGTATTTGCATAATCTGTAGTGCTGCTGTATGAAGGGAAACGTCAGAACACATCCAGCTCCCTGAGACAGAAAATTATTTAGGAGACGTGACAAAAAGGCTGCCGTACAAGCGTTTATTTTTCCCGTCAAACAGATTGTTTTCCGGGATGAAGTAAGCAGGCAGATTCCGAATCTCTACACAGGATTTCAGAAAGTAGAGAGCTTCCATTATCCGATCTAACACGTGTGATCGGTCCCAGTTCCTAGTGTGGTGAAGTTCTACCTGCCACAGAGCTACAGTTTTCATTGTGTACGACGTTAGTACATCTTGCAGATCGGAGAAACTTTCTTTAAGATCTTTTGCCATGATTTTAAGTAAAATGTAGAAGTGTTTTTGTGTCATGTTGAATAAGTGTAAAATCAACGTTTATTGTACAGAAAACGCGATACACCATTCCATGTGAGAGGAAGGAATTCCCGTGAAGCGGTTGGGTACTATATGATACCCAGACAGTACAATGGCTGTCACGATGGTTTCTGTCGGCCACCTGTTTGTCGCACATCTGTCCATCCATCCGGTAGCTTGATCGGGGCAATCTGAGTGGGAAAATGCAAATACATTATCGATCTGTGTATCCCCGACTCGTACCGGCTTTGATGGCCCTGATAAGGTCTGAAATTGCATAGATAATGGAGAAATCTGCATCCAAAAATGATGTAGAATCTGAAGAAAGGCAGAACTTGACAAGTAGAAGTTTAGTCCTGAATATGGCATTAGCGTTAAAATCATGGCCTACGTGACAATGTCACCCATTTCCCTGTGATGGTCCACTCATAGCCACTTGTAGCCGTTATGGACTTCCCTGTCGTCTGTGTAAAGCATTGCATGTTGATGAATATGTCGGCCGCTGACTGTTATAAACTTCAAAACATTCATAATATCGACATCACCTTGTCCATACCGCGATGTTCCCTCAGCTGTTACTCCTATTACCATCTTGCCTATAACATAAAATATTTGTTTGTAAAACATCATAAAATATCATTTTATTTTGTACTATAACTTGAATGTCACTTACTCCTCCGTGTACACATGTAGGTGGTCTGATATATTAATCCCCAAAATCTGTGTTGATACTGGACGATATGTGGGTGTGATGTTACCTGTTCATTAAAATGTACAATTTTGTTGCATGCAAATCTTACTGTAACACACCTGCGTACAGGTTAAATACTTACCTGTACATGGTTACAGCCATATCTAGCGTGAAATTAAAAATGGCCACAGTACAGAGGGTTGTGCTATTCTACGTAGCTTCACGAGTCGCCAAACATATGAGTTGATCCTGAATAGTAAGTACATATCGCCAAAAGAGCCCTTCAGCCGACGGTAGCTCAACAGCGGCGAGAGATACTGGTAGTTGTATGAAATATACACCGGTATGTGCAAACATGTTTGTCTGCAGAATTTTGCAGGTTTGAACCTATAAATCAATATATATTATTAGAGGTGTAGGGCTGATTTATCGGCAAAACATGTAGGGAGTCATGTATCAAAGCCGCCGCATCTGATGTTGGTTTTAAACAATTTGGTAGGTTTTTTCTTGTTTTTTTTTTTGTACGTGTTGGGTTTTTGATAACATTTTAGAAATAAAAATTATGCTGTGTACTTCATCATCTTACTGGAAGTAACTTTGCCATCTGTCAGAATAAGTCTGGTTTTGATTCATCTCAAAATAATTGGCACAATAAGGTGTAAAAAGATTGACAATCGAAGGGAACAAAATGGTCAACGGTCCATATTTATAACGACCTGCACCAGTAAATGTATTTTCTTTGTTGCCTGTAACATTGGTGTATCGTCATTCTATTACTAACATCCCTAATTTGATTGTACACGTATAGGTAGTGGGAGAAATCACCCACCAAAATCTGTGTTGATTCTGACGGACGATGTGTGGGTCTGATGTTATTAAAATGTACGACTTTGCTGCATGCAAATCTTTCAGGAACACACCTGGGTACAGTTCAGACACTTACCGGTATTTGGGTACAACAATATCTAGCGCGAAATTCAAAATGCCCACAGGACAAAATGTTGTACTATTCCACGCGGATTTAGAATCGCCAAACATGATTTGATTCGGAATAGTATGCACCTATCGCCAAAAGAGCCCATCAGCCGACGGTAGCTCAACAGCCACGAGAAATACCGGTAACTTTATAAAATATACACTGATGTGTGCTGACAAGCTTCTCTGCAGAATTTTGCAGGTTATAATGAATATGCGATAACATTCCTAAAACCGCCACTCAGTCGATATCATTAGAGGTTTAGGGCTGATTTATCGGCAAAACGTGTAGGAAGCTTTGTATCATTGCCGCCGCATCTGATGTTATAAAAAAAGTCGAGTTTTGTTGTTGCTTTTTGTAGCACGTTGGTTTTTGATAAACAGTGAAGAAATAAAATTATGCTTAGTACTTAATCATCTTAGCAGAAGTAACTTTGCTATCTGTCAAAAGAAAAGTCTAGTTTTGATTCGTTTGAAAATAATGCGTAAAAAGGTGAGAAAGGTGACAATCAAAGGAAACAAAATGATCAGTCATGGTGCCTCAAAACGAAGAATTTAAATTAACCGGCTAATTTCTTAGGATGAGACACAAGTCTTGTTTTGCGAATTCTTAAACGAATAAATGAATGGCTACAATTTTAAAGCTATTAGACGTCCACGGAATGTAACATTTAAATGTGTATGAAATATTTATCAATAATGTTTGCGACAACAGTAGAAGTTTCAAAGTGATTAACAACTGTATGGATGAATGGACATGTGAACCTATTTATCAGAGGACAGTACAGCGACAGTTGCATTCTCTAGGGTTTAAAAAAAGGCTTGTTAGTGAAAGAATGACGATAAACCAATGTAACAGGCAACAAAGAAACTACATTAGGTGGTGTAGGTCCAGATGGACGCATGACAATCAGTGGAAAAGTGTGATTTTTAGTACCTAACTTTGATTAGATAATCGTGGCAATGTTTCAACAAATTCTTCTGATTCATGCTTCAGATCCACGGAACACGCATCAGCAATGGTCACAGAAAGATGTCTTTGATAATATAGAGACGAATTACATGTTACACAGTCGTTAACATCGCGTCCATGAATTGAAATATGAGTAGAGAGGATTATGTTTCATTGTAGAACAAATATATTTCCAGTAAACGAAAAATGTTTCAGAACGAAATTATTTCCTTCAAGACAACGTCTCACGCCACTATTCTTAGCTGTCAAACATTTATATAAATGCAACTGAATTAAATGTTTGTCACTGACATAGCAGTATATAGAACATAACACAGACGAACCGAAGAAAGATGAACTAATGGTTTCCATTTGTCACAAGTGAAATGCTATTTTACTTCAACACCTAAATACCATTCATAATTCAGATCTTATGAGGATACGACTTCTTATTTTGAAAGGCCTATCGTAAAGCAATTACAAGTCTAAGCGTTTAGAGACAAATAAATTGTGTTGTATTAACATATGAACACAAATACGCTTTGTGATTATATTCATAACGTCGCATTATTGCATGCATTCTGTATTTGTGGGCGATCTAAATGGAATGTATTTCTTAAAAGTTAAACCATTAAACCAAAAGTGATGCATGTTGTTATGTGTATCTAAATTGTCTGTTTAATTGTTTTCCATGAGTGTAGATTGTAATGATCATTAATAAAAAAGATATTACATAGCAAATTTTTGTCCATGAGTTTAGATTCTATGAGCTATACATAGCTTTTTTTACTTGCATTTGAGTTCTAGATTCTGACCTTAGAATGGTTCTATGTATAGGGACCTGTTTACAGTCTGGAGTAATGTTCTAATTGGATGGATTAAGTATTGCGACGTTGGTCAGGTGACGAGTTTTGTGAAATAGATGAGATAGATCAGGTGACGATACATTGCCACATAGAATCGGGGATATAGATAGAGAAGTGAACAAGTATTTGAATTCCTATCTTTGTTACTGTTATCATTATATTTTCAGTCTGTACATGTATTTAAGGTTCTGTTTCGTTCTCAGATTTTGGTGTGAATTCATTCTAAAATTGTTTAAAAAGTAACCGTTTGTTGTGACATATGAACCGCTAATACCGGTTAAATGAGGAGTTAAACAAAACTAATAAATGCAAATTTAAAATAATAAACGCTTACAGCTATTAAATTGTTAAAATACCAACATTTATTAAAACTAATTTTAACACATATATCAGTTTAGAGTATAGTACACCATATCTAACGTAATATCACGCTACATAATAACCCTTAACAGTGCAAATGATAAGTCATACACTTCACTGAAAAAGCAGCTACAATGTAACATAACATCCGTAGCATAGAATTCTCATCTTGCCATCCCTCTTTACCGCAGTCACTGCACGCTCGGTTTATTCCTCAACAACAGTTGTTGTCGTGCATACACTTTCCACGTTGCATTGCATCCTTAGCCATAAGTTCCTTGATCGCATTCTAAGAACACGATAGGCAAGAAACCGTAATAAATGGAATGACGTCTTTTGGAAAACTTTCTAGCGCATCGAATGAATGAAAAGTATGATAGTCGTTATAAAACGAATCGGGGCTTCAAGTTTGCTTGTTAGCATTCTCAGAAAAGAAAGGCAAGATAGCGTTATAAAATTAATCGCGTCGCACCGATTCCTTTCTCTCATTCTAAGAAAATGAAACTGAAGAAAGCACCATAAATCGAATCGAATCTTATGGATTCCTTTAAATAACTTACCCGATCATGTTCCCCTCAATGTATTTTCAGCAGAGCTGCGTGGCACAACCTATATAACGGTTTACTGCAGTAGAGTTTCCAATGATACGTACCAAGGTACTTCTTCACTATACCGTTACTTCGGTAGCTTTGTCAATAAGGAATGTGCAGAAATTTCCTCGTAATCTTGTTACCAGTTTAATGACATTAAAAGCATGTTTTAATTTATCATGAAAAAACTAATTGCAAACATGATTATATTTTATTATAATATTTTATTTTTACAAAGCAATTCTCTTATGTCTCAACTGGTGTTGAATATTACAAATATATTTATTGACCTTAAGTCACACGTTTGACACGTTTAATGTATGCCAAGATGGCGACCGGATGCGAAATTTCGAAAGAGATTCGGGAAAAAAATCATCTTTTGGAAAAATTTCGCATTTAAAAAAGGTAAAAAAATGTGTATGTTTTATTTATTTAATGGAGTATGTGAAAGGATAACTACTGCATACTACGAAACAATGTAAAATTCCAGAAAACTCTTTGGAACTGTAGTGGTTGTAAAATACATTTTCTGACCCATAAAGTACTGTCAAACATATGGGTTTACATAGACAATTTAAGTAAACCTTTCACATTTCAAAAGCGTCGACGCTGCTTTTAAGTTCGATAAATAGCGCACAGAAATTAGGTATACATTTTAGAACTAATGTGGCTATGACGGTGGACTATGATAATTCCACGTAAACTATGGAGTGAACAAAACCCATATCCGAGAAGAAATCTGTTTAGCTTGAAAATCGCCTGTACGGATGGGATAAGTTTCATCAAGGAGACGGAGAGATAAGAAATAACAGAATGCAAAATATATACAATGGATCCAGACACTTCAAATCTTTGCAAATCCAGGTGCATTGAGCAGGACATCATAATGAATTTGTTTTAGATTATATTCCTTATTTATAATTGTCCGTGTATTACATCAAATTGTGCATTTAAAACCATTGTTTAATAGAATTCCAGCGGACTTTGCTGGCATTGCCTCTCATACATTAGCATCCGCAACCGTTTTGTCCATTTACACCCATCGTGAAACTTAGTTTACACTGAGGGAAATTTTACTACTATGGTGAAAGATTATATGTATACTTTTACATAGATCAGATCTATATTTCATCTACAGTGCATCCAATGAGTGGGTTAAGTTTTTGTTTTACAAAATGCACCCAAATTTGTGTTATTGGAAAGAGGAAAATGATGGTCTCTGTCAGTGTTCGCAGGTAAGACAGTGTTGCTGTCAAATATCATAATACTGATTTATTTTCAAATTATCACATGATGGGAAGATATCAAATTTATTTATGGCCAGCTTTAGTAGATTTTTAATACCTAGTCCAATAATGAGATCACCTACTGACAGCTTCACACAAAAAATAAAACTGTATCGGCTTTATTGTTCTAAGAATGAAAGTTCAAATAGTAATAATAATAATAATAATAATAATAATAATAATAATAATAATAATAATAACAACAACAACAATTATAATAACAATGGACTGCAATAAAGATATGATGCTATTCACATGTTTTCCTTTCCTCAGTCGCTCATTGTATGTACCTCACGACCGATCCCGTGGACTAACTGGTTAGAGCGTCCGCCTCGGATGCGTGAGGTCGCGGGTTCGAACCCCGGCCGAATAATACCAAAGACTTGTAAAAATAATGGTACTCGCAGCTCCCTCGCTGGACGCACAACATTAAAAGGATATTGTTAGGACTAGTCGGCCTGGGGTCAGGGTAATATGACTGGGTGTGGGATGATGCCATAGTGCTAAACATCGCTATAAACTGCCACACTGCAGACATCGCAGCGATATGACTGGAAAATTGTTAAAGCTACGTCAAAATCTAAATCACACACACACACACACACACACACACATGTACCTCACAATCATTCCTACTACAGTGATGAAATTGAATGGAAGATATATATTCTATGAAAAATTGGAAGACAATTGGAATATTATATTAATATAGTTTTCAACATGAGTTTCTTTTGATTACTTTTGTAATGAAATTTTAATTTAGTATTGAAAATAAAAATAAAACTCTTATCAGAAATGTTCATGTGTGTAGTTATATCGTTAGGTCAGAGATATGTAAAACTTTTTGTATAATGAAGAACTATTTCATAGCAGGTGTACTCTGTCAACCATCGTTGTCGTCGGCATCCGTCCGTCTTCGGTAGACGATGGTGTAGCTTCCGGTTGATTGGGTGTCCTATCTGCACCATCGAGAGTGGCTGAAGAGTCCGACCCTAGAGTGATAG
>JAECUM010027121.1:0-48359 GCA_016617855.1 Megalonaias nervosa | reverse complement strand
ATATATATATATATATATATATATCGTGTTTATTTCTTGACGTCAACTTCGCGTTGTTGAGCACTCACTTCTTCCTGATCTGTCCAAAAAGGGGCGTCACTTCTCCCTAAAATTCAAGTCTACCTTGACCCCTGATACCTAAAACTCACATTCGTTGCATTTTACTAGTCATTAGTGGAATTCAGAGATAGCCTTGACCTTAACGTGTACAGATTTAACTTGACGTTGTCCTACATTATGTCCTAAAAATGGGACACAAGTATGGCAACACTCACTTTCACATAAATTAACATCGGATTTGAATAACATAGTTGAGGATCTTTCTAGGTGCCCTTGTAGACGATGACATCATCGCAATTATGGAGACCAGATGTTAACATGTTCACTAGATGTTAAAATGTTCTGGAAATTATTTCTTTCCAACGCATATCACTTTATACTGATAAAACCCATATGAAATTTTAATTATTGAAATTTCTTTTGCTTTTTCCATCAGTGGAATTTGCCAGAATTCTTTGAAAAATTACGTTTTGGAGACATACTTACATTTCCAATTTTGTAATTGTAATATTCTTTACTTGGTAATTATAATATTCTTTACTTGGCATTGGAAATGAATCCATTTTGGTGACGCTATTGACTTTTCCATAATCAGAACACCTGCACAATATATCAGAGATAGCTTGACCTTAACTTCTTCAGGTTTAACTTGACCTGATTGCAGAAAATGTCACCCAAGCACGATAAAGGTCACTTGTACATAAAGTAACCATCAGATTTGAATAACAGAGTCGATTGATGAATTTCTGAATGGCTTCCATGTGATCTTTCCAGTTGTGTGTTAGATGATGACATCATCGATCTATGCGTCACAATTATGTAGATCAGATGTTAACATGTTCATAAGTTGTTCAAATGTTGCTGGAGAATGTTTAAATAAAACTGTATCGCTTGATACTGATAAAGCCTTTTGGGAGTTGTATTTGCTGAAATTCCTTCTGCTATTTCCGGTTTATTGTCTGCAATTCCTAATGCTCTATCAGTAGACCTTAGGTGCAAACTAATAAGCCCGCATGATACATTCCATAATCACATAATAATCAGCATTTTCTTGTACCAACAGTGAGTTGTAAACCTGCACATGTGTTACGAATATGTAATTTCATTGCTTGTGTGTTAATTTTAAATTCTTTTTATTTTATTTTTGTGTCATTACATTTTATTGTAATGACTATTTTCACGGGATTCGATATTTTTAAAAGAGATATTCTGTTTATTTAAAACGTACTATGACTCGCGTAAGCACTATTTTTAGTTCACTTTGTTCATTGATTTTGTAAACAACGGGTGAAAACGATTGACTATTACTTGGGTCATATTCTTGCCTACGTGTAAAATTGCATTGCTTACTGCACTGTTTGATGATTAACTGACCACGCGTTCCATCATGCGCGCCTGAAATGACGTCTTAGTTCGGTTTAGAAATACTCACATCTCCGTGAAATAGTCAGTCGATTAATATACATGGAAGCTGAAAGATATAGTTCTGTTAGGTGCCGTAAAAAGTCTTATTCTTACACCAAGAGCTCGAGGTGTTTTATCGTAGATGACAGCTTATTCAGAAGTTCATCAATTTTTGAGAATATAATAATGTATTCTCTGCAAAACTAGACAAGTGCTTTTTTTTTCTATAAAAGTTTTAGGACAAAGACCTTCAGTGGGAATTTATTCTATATTGGAACATTACAAGTTGTGGTTCAACGAGGAACTGTTGACGTTCGTATAAAGACTTCACCTGACGTCTTCTTCCTCCATTCTGCAACCTCGTCGAGATTGGAACCTGGGTTCCTTTTAGAACTGTTTAGTGATAAGACTTATATATTTTTCAATTCTAGTATAAATGTTTAGATTATATTCACAAACTGTAAGTCCCATTTCCTATTTTCACCTTTATACTGTGTTTTATAGGGAAATAAATTATTTTTGTTAAAACTTACAAAGCTTGTTAGCTTCACTTTTTCTTTTGCTACTTTTGTACAAGCCTATATGTAACAAGAGAAAATTGGGGGCTCGCCCGGGATATATGAATTTTGGCTAAAATATTTCAGAAAATTGTTTTTCGAAATTTAGATTCCCCTAGGTTATAAATCCCAACTACTATTTCACATTTTGTTTGAACTCTTTAGTGAAAACAACAGGCTTTCATTCACAATGTCATCAATAGTGGAGATTTTTCTTTCTAGTTCAACTCAGAAGCAGTTGGATAGTTTGAAAAAAGATGAGTTGCTTGGACTTGCCAGAAAATACGATCTTTCTGAAGCAAAATCTTCCTTAACAAAACAAGAAATTAAAAACATTTTGATTCAGTATTTGGTACGGAAGAATGCTTTCGATAAAAGTGTTTTGACTTCGGTCAGTAAGTCTGTATCTGACTCTGACATAAAAGAAAAGGAATTAAAAATGAAATATAAGAAGGAATTGGAATTAATAAAGCTCGAGCTTCAGAAAGAGGAGAGAGAAAGAAACAAATGCAGCTGCAATTGGAAAAAGAAAAGGAACAAATGCATAACAGAAAGATGAGAAACAATTGCAGTTACAATTTGAATAGAAGGAGAGAGAGACTGGAAAAAAGAAAGATAATCAAATGAAGTTACAATTTGAAGAGAAGGAGAGAGAGAAAGGAAAGAGAAAGATAAACAAATGAAGTTACAACTTGCGAAAGAGGAGAGAGAGAGAGAGAGAGAGAGAGAGAGAGAGAGAGAGAGAGAGAGAGAGAGAGAGAGAGAGGAGTTGAGAATGATAAACAATTACAATTTGAGAAAGTGAAGGAAGAAAGTCAAATGGAGTTACAGAAAGAACAAGTGCACTTACAGATGCAAAAAGAGAAGGATGAAAAGGAATTTCACATTGAAATGAAAGAAATAGAGCTGGCAAGTGAAAGGCAAATTTTCACTCCACATACAAATTCAAGTTTTGACATTACAAAAAATATTAGGCTAGTACCCCTTTTTAGTGAAAAGGAAGTAGACAAATATTTTATTTATTTTGAAAAGGTTGGTGAAAATGTGAAATGGCCAAGGGAGCATTGGCCTCAATTATCGCAATGTGTACTTTTTGGTAAGGCCCGAGATATGTATGCATCCCTGTCAGTACGGCAAAGTTCTGACTATGGTTTGGTTAAGGAATGCATCCTAAAAGATTATGCGTTAGTCCCTGAGGCTTATCGGCAAAAAATTCAGGAACTATAGGAAAGAAGCTAGACAAACTTCTGTCGAATTGCTAGAGATAAAGAGCAGTTATTTAACAGATGGTGCTTAGCCAAGAAAGTTGAACATGATTATGAAAGACTTGAACGACTTGTATTACTTGAAGAGTTCACGAACTGTGATCCTAATGACATTAAGAATCATCTTGATGAGCATAAGATTGAAACCTTGGAAAATGCTACTCTTGCCAATGATGAGTATTCCCTAAATCATAAAGTTCCTGTTGTAAGCAAGTCTTTCACTCAGCAGTCTACTGGTTAAAGAGTATTACAGCCTAATACGACTCCTTCTAACGCTCAGTCTGGCACAACTTTTAAAAATCAAGCTTCTGATAAACTTGATTCAAAATCCTTGTCTATTCCTATGTGTACCTATTGCAAGACGAAAGGACACGTTATTTCTGATTGCTTCAAATTGAAATATAGGCATCAGAATCATGATAGACCAATCCCAAATGTTCTTATTTCTAAGATGTCAAAGTCACTGTCAAGCATTGAAAACAATACATTTGTTGGGTCTAATAAACCCCAGTCTGATTTTATTATGGAGAATTATGAACCATTCATGTCGAAGGGTACTATGTCAGTCTTGGGTGATTTGGCCAATCCTATCCCTATTAAAATTTTAAGGGATACAGGAGTTTCTCAAAGTCTTTTATTATCAGGTACTTTGCCTTTTTCTGAGAAGTCTTCTTCTAATGAGAGTGTTCTTGTTCAGGGAGTAGAGTGCGGCTATGTTAATGTTCCTCTCCATTGTGTTAATTTGTCATTATACTTAGTTTCAGGACCTGTGACAGTTTCTATAGTGTGTACTTTACCCGTTGAAGGCATTCATTTATTACTAGGCAACTACCTAGCTGGAGACAATGTTGTGGTTAAACCACTTGTAACTGACAAGCCTTCTTTGGATCAGAAAGTTGATCCTATTGAAACAGAATACCCTGATTTATACCCAGCATGTGCAGTTACCAGAGATATGGCAAAGAAAGCTCCTGAGAATGATTTTGATAAGGAAATTCTTCCTTTGGCTGACACATGTATTGGTCAGGCTTTTGATGAGGTCACTTTCACTTCTAGTTTGGATCAATCAAAAGGTATTGATAACAGTGAACCTCTTAAATACTCATTCTCTTTTATATAATCAGGGTGACAAACGACAATCATTTGTCGTAGAACAGGAAAAAGATCCTACGATCTCTTGTTTGTTTCAGAGGGCCATTAGTGAAACTGAAGCCACTGAAGTACCTGTCTGTTATTTCATTAAAACTGGAATTCTTATGAGAAAGTAGAGACCTTCCGAGGTACCTGCTAATGACGAGTAGTCAGTGAACTATCAAATTGTAGTTCCGAAATCTTACAGACAGGAAATACTTAGTTTGGCCCATGGAACTCCTCTGGCTGGTCATCTAGGGATAAATAAAAGTTATCACAAGATCTTGACTCACTTTTATTGGCCAAAAATCAAAAGTGATGTTTGTAAATTCTGTAGATCTTGTCATACTTGTCAAATGGTAGGTAAACCCAATCAGAAGATACCTAAGGCTCATCTGCAACCCATTCCTGCATTTGACGAACCATTTAGTAGAATACTGGTAGATTGTGTTGGTCCCTTACCTAAGACCAAGTCAGGCAACCAATATTTGTTGACCATTATGTGTGCGTCAACAAGATTGCCAGAGTCAATTCCTTTGATGAATATCAAAAGCAAATCTATAGTAAAAGCTTTGATAAATTTTTTTTACTCAATTTGGCCTTCCCAAATCTATCCAATCGGATCACAGGTCAGATTTTAATCCTGGAATTTTCCAGCTACTCATGCTTGAATTTATCATCCAGCAATTGAAGTCAAAAGTGAAATTATGGTTTCAGCAAACTTTAATTGAGAGAACGTGTGAGTATTGTAATGGTGTTTATTCTCTCTTGCTCATTCTTCAAAATTTTCTTCAAATTAGATTTTACGGCCCTTCAAAGTAAAGAAGAAAATGAATGAGTTAAATTATATCGAACTCGGATCTAAATAAATTAATGGAGTATTACTATACTGACAGAGATAGCCAAGTAAATCAAGCAATTAATTTAGTGTACCTGTCCCACCAACTGAGGATTTAAGTGAAGGAATACAGTCGGATTCTACTGATCTTGGAGCAACAAATCTTCTGAATTCGAACATTATGGAAGATCTGGAACAGACACTTTCGCATTTGCAACAACAAGAAAAGAATGAACTTAAACAGTTATTATTTGAATATGAGCACTTGTTTCCAGATGTCCCCACAAGGAGAACCAAATTGTTCATGACATTGAACTACGAAACAACACTCATACAGGATGAACCCTCTCAAACAGGAATACTTGGAAAAGGAAATTCAGTACTTGCTGGAGACCGATTTCATAGATCCAAGTAAGAGCAATTGGAGTTCACCGTGTATACTTGTTCCGAAACCAGATAAAACTTTCCGTATGTGTACTGATTATAGGAAGGTGAACAGTGTGACAAAAACAGATTCATTTCCATTACCAAGAATCGATGACTCTATTGATAAAATTGGAAATGCCAAATACGTCACCAAATTCGACCTTCTGAACGGATTTTGGCAAATTCCACTAACGGAAAGGGCAAAGGAAATTTCGGCATTTGTCACGCCAGATGGACTCTACCAATATAAAGTAATGCCATTCGGGATGATGGGTTCTCCGAGTACTTTTCAACGCTTGATGAATATGATTACCTCTGGTCTAGACAATTGTGATGCTTATATTGATGTCATCATTTACAACGACACCTGGAAAGAACATCCAGCCACGATTCGGAAATTCTTTGACGGACTCACGGATGCAAATTTGTCTATCAATTTATCCTAAAGTGAGTTTTACCGTGCTTGTGTAACTCTTCTAAGAAATATCGTGGGGCATGGTCAAGTTAAACCTATAGACGCTAAGGTCAAGGCTATCTCTGAATTCCCTGTGCCTGTCAGAAAAAAAGCAACTGATGTGATGTTTAGGTATGGATGGATACTATCGACAAGTTTGTTCCAATTTTTCTAATATTGCTGAACCCCTGAAAAAACTTGTTGAGCTAGAGAAGCAAGTTTCTTTGGACTGAAAAATGTCATGAGGCTTTTGATAGGTTAAAGGCTATACTTAACGTTGCACCAGTTCTTACAGCTCCAGATTTCAGTCAACCATTTAAACTATCTGTGGATGCAAGTGATGTTGGGGTTGGAGCAGTACTGATTCAAGATGACAGAAATGGTGTAGAACATGACCTGAATTATGGATCAAATATGGTCAGCGGTGTAATATTTTCTAACTGTGTTTTGAAATATTATGCTTCGAACATGATCACTTAGGTCTCTGCACCGTGTTTAATTGTCATAGCCCCTCATGATTTTGTATCCAACCACTTGCATTCAGTGAATGTTTTGGAACTTCATAGTTTGGGTTCAAATTGGCTTATGTTTATCATACTTTAGTTTCAAATTCTGTGTGCAGGAAGAATTTTAAGTACTTTAAGTCATTTAAGTTTCTTTGAAATAATACAAACACATAAAGTTGGTCACACTGAACTTTGATTCATTTATTTCATAATATGACAAGTCACATAATATATTCTAACCTTAAATTGAGAGAAAAATGGTGATAGCAATTTATTTTGACTAAACACCATCATGAGTTATTAAATGTAGTGGGTTCTTATCATCATCATATATTATATATCATTTGTCTCCAAGTTTAAGTGGAAACGTCTTGTCACGATTAGCAATATTAAAATGTAACAATGTTCTTATTTTGTAGTCATCATCGCTGTAGTTGACTAATAGATCTCCTTTAGTCGTTCTGATTTTGTAGTCATGATCACTATAGTTGACTAATAAAACTCCTTTAGTCATTCTTCATTTTGCAGTCATGATCACTGTTGTTGACTAATAAATCTTCTTTAGTCATTTTTATTTTTAGTCATGATAACTGTATGTGACTAATATATCTTCTTTACTCATTTTTATTTTGCAATCATGATAACTGTAGTTGACTAATAGATCTTCTTTAGTCGTTCTTATTTTGTAATCATGATCACTGTTGTTGACAAATCTCCTTTAGTCATTTTTATTTTGTGGTCATGATCGTTGTTGTTGACTAATAGATCTCCTTTAGCAGTTCTTATTTTATAGTGATAATCGCTATAGCTGACTAATGGATCTCCTTTAGTTGTTCTTATTTTGTATTCATCATCGCTGTAGGTGACTAGTAGATCTATCTCCTTGAGTCGTTCTGACTTTATAGTCATGATTGCTGTAGTTGACCAATAGATATCCTTTAGCCGTTTTTATTTTGTAGTGATGATCACTGTAGTTGATTAATAGATCTCCTTTAGTCGTTTTTATTTTGTAGTGATGATCACTGTAGTTGATTAATAGATCTCCTTTAGTCGTTTTTATTTTGTAGTGATGATCACTGTAGTTAATTAATAGATCTCCTTTAGTTGTTTTTATATTTAGTCATGATCGCTGTATTTGAATAATATAGCTCATTTAGTTGTATCACCAGTTTTTTCAAAGACTTTTCATTTAATTTTTGTAATTTTTCATTATATTTTAGTAATTGTTTCTCAGCCTTTCATATTTCTGTTCTAGTTTTCGGAAGAATGTAATGTTTATCACCTGTTTTATAATCGAATAATAATTTAGAAATGTATTATTGTTTATGACAAAGATATTGTACACAGAAAGAAAAATATCTGTATAACATTTGAAAAAATGGATAGTGTGAACATAACTATGATGAAATGAATGAGTATATAACCAACATGAAATAAATTTCATACGAGGTTTCTGGCAGCATTCTCCCCTATAATCTATATTCTGATCTTTCCTAAAATCAGCTTTTACACAAAAACAGAAAAAACAAATATTTGTATCTAGCATAAGAACTTCTTTAATAAAACATATTCCATCGTTTTGCATTGCTACTCATTATGTCAGACACTTTCGTTTCTTGCTTAAAATTAGTTTACATTAAATGGGCTTAATAAATTATTATACAACATAATACTATCTTTCTTTTGGTGAATTGATACGATGAAAACCAAACCAATAAACAAACAACAACTAAGAAAACAATTCATTGACAAATGGTTGTTAGTCCAATCCAAATTAACGAAACAAACATCAGAAGAATTAGGAAAACAAAAATGTGAAAAAGGTTTTGTCAAACCCTCATCAAAACCTATTAGAAAATTAGGAAACATGCAAGAAGAGATAGGTTACAAACAAAATCAGTTAATTAAAAAAATATATTAAATGTTATTGCAATTAACTGCAGCAGTACCATTACACCAAATGGATTAGGATGGATTGCGAGAAATAATGCCAAAACTAAGACAAAAGTCAAGATACTCAAACGGATTTTGATGGATTTCGAGAAAGAATGGTATGAAAAGTTACTGCAAATGTATTATGATGGATTGCAAAACATATTGCGAAGAATAAACAAACGAAAACTTTTACGAGGAAAAGACAAATGTAAAGCGGACCGTTCCGGTGGGGTAGTGGTTAGAGCGTCTACCTCGGATGCGGGAAGTCGCGTGTTCGAACTTCGGCAGAGTCATACCAAAGACTTCTAAAAATGGTACTAACAGCTACCTCTCTAGGTGCTCAGCATTCAGAAGCTAGTGTTAAGACTTCTTGGTCTGTTGTCAGGATAATGTGACTGGTGGGACATCATGCTACAATTTCCATCAGTACAATATCCAAAGAAATGTTAGCCACATTACATTAAAGTAGCATAGAGGAGTGTCAACATTCTCTCCACTGTGCATGTTTCAAGTACAAACAACTTCACCTTACATACGTCACTTTTTCAAAAGTACATAGTGACTGGTGAGCGCCTCCCTAACGCGTATTTACTGCAGGGTAGAATCTGGTGCGATCGGCTACTTCCGGCTAATGGAATCATGTAGAAAGACGTTGTGACCGTAATGGTGAAAGTAAAGGTTAATTCACCGGATTAGATTCATGCGTTATGGATGTTACTTTACTGTATTTTGTATGGATATTTGTAGCTTTTTCAGTCTTGCACTCCTTGTGTTAATTTACATTATTGATGTTGGGCTCCAGCTTGGAGCAGCAAAATAATTCGGAATCCCGAGTTGTTGCGCTCTTTCTCGAGAAAATACATGACCGTGCGAAAAGAGAAAATAGTCCGAGCGGCTGGCTTAGGATAAGTTTCATTGGAGTGTTAACAATGGAGGATGCTGGTAGGAGTATTTCTGATTGTTTTTGCAAGGAAACGTGAATAATAAGACGATAAATACATCATTGACAAGGGTTTTTGATAGTTATGTATTTAATCAGCTGGATGGGAGACTTCAAGATGTGGTTGGTTTCTGCAACAATTCGCCCGCGAAGTTAGCGAAATTAAATGATAAATTTAGTGGTATTCATCTCACTTTCATCACAGTTTCAAGTGAAATTTAAGATAGGTTGTGACATTAACTCTTGAATAATGTTATCAAAGTACATCTGGTATAAATTGTATTAATGACTATTGTTATGTATGTTTAATTTAATTGTTTGTCAGATAGTTTTAAATTTTTATTTTATGTCATTACATGTTATTATAATGTAACATTGTTTACTGGACTTCACCATGTCCAAAATTGAGTTCATTTCTGTTTGATCTGATTGTATTTTTTAATTTTTTTAAATATTATATCATTCATGTAAACAACTAATAATAGCTTCATTATTCTCTATGTGTATGAGCTTATCAACAGAATTATTATTCAGGTAAACATAGAAGGAGAAAATATGTTGATGAAGGTCCGTGTTTTGAAGATTCCTAAGTGAATTTTCTAGGCTATTGTGTTGTATATAAACACGGCTCATTAGATCATTCTAGAAGGTTAATTTCCATTAGGTAATGGTTGCTTTTAGAAAAAGCTAATTATGATCTGAGGTCAAGCAGAGAACTATATCATCTTGTGACTGTGAGGATTTTACCAGTTGTGCTCTAACATATAGCACTTTAAGTTGTATTTTATTGTGAATTGTGGTCTGAATTTTATTTTCTTCAAATTATTGAACTCAAGTGATTATTTTCTCTGGAATACAAAAGTGCTTTGACAAAATACTTGGATAAAGATATTCATTGGAATTTATACTGAATTCAAACCTGGAATAATATTTATATGATTCAACAAGAGACTATTGACACATCAGTACTTCGTAGGCTAAAACAGGCACGTCATCGCCTTCAATTTTGGATCTCTTCGGGACTTGAACTGAGTTTTATTCAGGACGTTTTATTACTTGGACTTGTGTTTTTTATTCTTGGATTATATTTGGATTTAATTCGCAGTGCCGTAAGTTCTTTTTTTCTGATTTTTCACCTTGTTTTCTAGGAAAATAAATTATTTGTTAAATTTTACAAAGCTTGTTGTCTTTACTCTTTTCTGTTATTTATTTTAAAAGAATGAACTCTAATATTATTAATATGAATTTTGTATATTTCCTAATCATGAAAGCAACTACTGAGCATTGATTGAAACTTTGAGACTTGTTATCTTGCTTAAATTTGGAAACAAGATGCATATGAAATTAATTTTGATTTACGCAAATAAATAATAACAAATATATTTATAACCACCAATTAATTTATATTATAAATGCATTGTACTTGGTTTGCAGTGAACATGCGGTATGAATTATGCTGCTCTTTAAAGATACATTTTTAAGTTCGAAATCAATTGCAGAATAACTGTAGGAAAATCTAACTATTTTGTAACAATGTTGAAGAGAATGCAAACGCCCCAAAGAAATTATCGCAACAGCTGAATTGTAATAGCGTATTGACTACTGATGGTAGCTTTTAATATTCACCAGACATAGGTAGCCATGGGGAGGGGAGTGATCCCATGGACTACCTTATAATTTTTTTCTACATAAATCGTCTTGTCCGCTGTAATTTTGAGAGAACAAATAAAATTCTGTAAGTCAATCATTGCTAGTTCCCCTTCTTCATAACTTTTATTTATTACTTTTCCTTTTATCTTGTCAACTGATCTTTTCCATAAGTACTTGTATATCAAACTATTTAATTTATTTAATGAACCATTCTGGAGGATTGGGTAAACTTGTTAATATGTGATTTAATTTTGATAAAGAATGTAATTTTATCACAATAATTTTCCAATAGGGCGTAAGAAATCTCTTCGACGACTGAGTCAGTAGTGTTTTGATATCATTTAATTTACTATCATGATTAAAATTTATCATGAGACTTAAATCTGTAGAGAAGTTAATGCCTAATTGTGTGAAACTATCATCTAACCAACATAAATTATACTATATACACAAACGGCTGTTGCTGTTTTTCATGCTTCTATATTATATTTGTTTTGTTTATGTTTACATTAAGATCAGGGGTCTTTGCATCGAATTTTAGTGTGTGTGTGTGTTGTATTTATTTTGAAGAGCATTTTCAGATCCATCCAAATCAATGTTGTTTTTTCTGCATCCTGAGATATCAAACATTTATTTCCATCTATATTAATATCATTTATATATTTACTCTTTTTATGCAAATCATTTTAATATGTTTCTTAATATACCATCTGCTTTCATGAAGAAATTAAGCACAGCCTTCAAATTCATTTGGACCAGATTGAACCATTTTTTTTTAGATTTTTTTTTTAAAGTTTTACAGTGTAAGAAATTTTCAATATATTCCCTTGGCACCTTCAACCTGTACATGAACATAGAGTATAACAGTTTATGATTAAGCTGTGCTCATCAAAGACGTTATGAGAAATGTTCATGTTACAATTCACATCAGCAGTTTCATAGTTTTATACACTCACCGGTATACGAATACATTTCTTGAAGAGACCTACAAAATATCTGTATTAATGGAGATTAATATAAGTCATGGCTTGATATCCTTCCCTGTGAATTTATTTCACACTTTGGATGCAATTCTTGTTACAATAGTACAGAAAATTCCCTGTTACCAATAAATAAAGAAAACATTGATTTTACATACACCTATGGTCTGGATTCTGTCTATAAATAAATCCAGAGTTATACTAGAAAAAGGTTCTCCGTGGTTTTCTTAGACGATTGTATCTCCTATTTTCAAAATGGTGAAGGCAAACGCTTACTATCTTTACTTATTTGATACAATGTTGCGGTCAAAACATGTGCAAAGAAATCAAAGTCATGGAAAATGAGAGACTTGGATAGCAGGTCCTCACATGTGGTCAGGAGACTGACCCTCTGCTCTAGTCTAAATATTCCAAATGAAAATGAGAAAGTATGCATATCATAATTTACATATGTACAATAATGACAGCAGCTAAATAAAAGTTGTGTTGTGAAATATATATGCCCACACTGGTGTAGTGATAGTATGGTGATGTTAATAATGTAATTATCCAATGATCCACTGATGCCCTGCTTTAAAAAAATGAGTAAAGACTTTGTATGAGCGAGTCTGGTTTGATTGGTTTCTACCACTGTCCTAGCCATTTCAATCATTTTGTGGTTAGCTTCCTATCACCTATCAAAACATCATATTGTATTGGTAGTGGGTGGGAAGCTCATTGTACATCTTGACAGGTGTGTATATATATATATATATATATATATATATATATATATATATATATATATATATATATATATATATATATATATATATATATATATATATATTGAATGAAGTACTTGGGTTCCTTAGATTGCCTTCTCAAGCTTTAGAAAATATTTTAGATCTGCTTGTGTTTAGCATTTCTTCATCTACTTCAAGGTACATTTATACATGATGGCAGCTGTTAAAGGAATCTCCCACCATGAGGCCCACGTTCTCATACAAAATAGTTGTCAGCATAAAATTTTCTTATTCATGTGTGTATTTCTGGGATTTTTTCCCATGTTTATAAAGCTGTAAATAATAACACAAATAAAAATCTTAAAATAATAACCTAGTTGTTTTATTTTTCATTAGTACCACATATTAAATGACAATGCTATATTAACTCGATCACAGACTCCATTCAGATAGATATGAAGGTTTAGTTGTTGACACCTGTACTGCCAGACTTGTGATTGGATGTAACTATTGCCATTTTCCATGTTTGCGGAAACAGTGCGTTGGATACGACTAGGTTACATGTGTAATAATTGCTATCAGTTCTGGTTGTTGGACCATCCATTTTGCAGTTTTCTTCAGTGATTTTCCCTCATTAGGGTTATTATCTTCTTATCACTGCCCTCATCAAGCTGGTCGGCAGAGAAGTGTTTTCGAATGTAATTTCCAGCTGAGTGTTATTTTCCTGAAACAATGTGTTGTCAATATCTCTTGCTAGAGCTCTCATCTCTTCTTCACTGACTTGTTCAGACTGCAACTGGTACTGGAGACCTGAATTCAAAGGACTACTTGGAGGATTTCTGAATGGTTAACCCAGATTGACCTAACTCAGAACCACTAACTTTTACATAACCGAATTCCCAATGGGGGAAGATTTATTTGATTTCGAGTTATTAGAAAATGAATATGATCGCTTGATGCTCTGGAAGACTGGTTTTAGGTTCTACAGGCCTGAAATATACTTTGATTATTATCGTGGTTACTATCACTGCTTTCGAAATAAATTTCTGGAGCAATGAGACGAAATTCGTTGTTACCTTCGTCTATATAATTTGGTCTCTAAATAGATAGAATGTCTGTGGAATTTTAATGGGTCACAGTAACAATATAGTGCTGTAGATTGTATAATGAATGTATTTTTAAGGATTTGTAATATGTTCCAAATACTGATTTTATAAAACAACTTTCTTCGAACCTTACTTTCCTTTTAATCAGTTTTTCTATGTCTAAATTTCCGAAATTGGACATTTAAGCATCATGCAACAACTTGGAATAGCCACCATAACTATGAAATAAAACCCTATGTGGCAACAATAACAGTACATTTATATGTTTGTTATGTTCCAAATGATCATTTTAATAAAAAAAAAACTCCTTTCGAGACCATTTCTGCCTTTAATCAGTATTTCTAGGACGTAGTTGTAAAAGTGCCGTGCAAGCAAAATGCATCAACTTAGATTAACCATCATCGCTGCGAAATATATCCATACTTCGGAATAATAACAGCACCTTTGGGTTTCTAATGTCATCTAAATATTAATTTTATGCAACATCTTCCAGCAAGATTGTTTTCCCTTCTTTAAATCAGTCTTTCTAAGGCGAAATTCCAAGACTATCATGCAAGCATAATGCAACAATTTTGAATAACGCTAATAACCATGAAATATACTCTATGGGATAACAGTAAGAGGATCTATAGATTTGTTTACCTACGTTCCGAACATTCACAGTATGCAGAAATTCCTTTCAAGACCTGTCCTTCCTTGATACCAGTCTTTGTAGAACTAAATTCCAAAATATCACACGATAGAATATGAACCAACTTGAAATAACCTCAGAGCTATGAAATATAACTTATGCGACAATAAGAACAACATCTTCGAACATTTATTATCTTCCAAATATTCTTTTCCGCATCATTTCCCTGAAGATGTTTCCTACTTTTTCAATAGTCTTTACATTATTATATTTCCAGTCATGGTGTACAAGCATTATGCAACAACTTAGAATACCTCCAAATGTGAAATATAACTCTGTGGGCCAATAGACAAACTCCTTTCAGACCATTAACATTCATTTCATGCAAGAACTACCATAAATACCTTTCCTGCCCTCTAAAGAGTCGTTTCGTACTAAATTCTAAAATATGTCAAGAAAGCATAGTAAAACAGCTTGGAATAACATTATAATGTAACATTATATATTGTAATCTAACATATATATTGGACTTGACCTTGTCCAAACCCGAGTTCATCTCTCCTTGACACAAATTGAATTGTTTTATATTTTAACAACAGTTATAACAGTTATGTCATCATCTTCTGTTTTTGGATTTCTTCAGGACTTTTAATAAGTTTTATTCAGGAATTTAAAGAACTAGGACTTATGTTTGTAATTCTTGTATTATTTTGGATTTCATTCGCAATACTGTAAGTTCTTTTTTCTCATTTTGTGTTCTAAGGAAATAAAGTATATTTATTAAATTTTACAAAAATGTTGTCTTTCACTCTTTTCTGTTACTTTTTTTAAGAGCATAGACTCGTAACACTTTTGTTAGTTACTTTAAGACCATAGAGTCCTAACAGTACATCTTGACATCTATATGGATATATATTGAATGAAGTACTTGGACACCTTAGATCACCTTCTCATGTTTGATAAATATTTCAAAGCAGCTTTTATTTCTTCATGAACTTCAGGGTACTGATACATATGATAGCAGATGTTGACTTCATCCCCATCTTGAGGCTGACGTCATCATGCTGGAAAGTTGTCAACACAGAATTAGTTTTTGATATATAGATTTCTTGTTTGTTTGATATTTATAAAATTGTAAATAAGAACACAAACAAAAGTCTTAAAATCATCACATAGTTGTTGCGTTATCATTTTTACCACATATGAAATGACAATACCTTTAATCCAGCATAAGATTTCTTTTGAACGTTTCTAAGCTGTAACCCTTTGTAAGAATATATGTCATACCTTTTTCTAACATTATTGTAAAATCATGTAAGGAAGATATCTAAAAGACACAAATTTCTATTTCAGTTTCTTGGTATGTCTACATGTTTACTTTATTAGCTCCACTAATCTTACACTTCATTTAAGAACTTTCCATTTAAATCAGTCCTTCTAAGGCTAAATTCCCAAAAATGGTATGCAAACATCTTGCAACGATTTGGAATAACCCCCATAACAGTGAAATATAACCGTACTGGGTGTTAGTAACAGTCCATTGAGATCTTTACTATCTTCAAAATATTCATTTTATGCAAAAACTCCATTCAGGTACTTTCCTACCTTTAAAGAAGACCAGAAATATTTTTTTTTCCTTTATATATGTAATTCTCTACAAATTTTAATTCGACTGTAATGTTTATAAATTAAATATCGTAGGCGGGTAGTGGTTATATTGCGCCGAAGTTACCACGATGCCGTTAATTGCCGAGTTTTTGCGAGTTTTAATGAAACGACAGATCACGTAGTCCCGTGACGCAATGCTAGCCAGTCCTCGAATAGAAACAGAAACATGGCGAGCGAGACAGACAGGAGGAGACCAGATTTGGTTTGCACATTAAAAAGTTGAATCTGTTTCCGAGAGATGCTCATAAGTATATCTGTTGAACTGTGTGTTAAGAATTTTAAAAAAGCAATGTAATTTTAAAATAAATATTTATATATTGTGTGCTGTGCAAAATGTGATAAGGATTAAGTGATAGTGCCCAATGTAAAAATTAAAAATTAACCACAATGCAATAAATTCATGTGAGATTCAATCGTAGTGTATGGAAATGACATATACGTTACCTACCACCAACACACCACCTAAGGACTAATAGTTTGAAAATATACATCCAACACTGAAACAGTGAGAGAATTATATTGAATTGTGGGTGAGGAGTCTAGAATGGGTACCGACTTTTGTGTTAAAGAATATCCATTACCAGGGAGGTGTAAAAGGTATTGAGAACGGTTTTCATCGGTCGTAACTTAAGCATTATTTTTCCACCATCCCCAACAAATAAATCTGCAAAGCAGAAATCATAAGTAATTAATTTAAATATTAACAAGCTTCCTTCTTATGATTCAATTACAGTGTATTTTACATGCAGGCTACAGTTAGCGTATTGACAAATCTAATAATATATACGTGTCTGGTATAATAGTTTATGTACTGTACCGATCTGTGCTCAAAGAAAAATTGTTTCTAGGCACCGGCCCCAGGCTGGTGACTTGAATGAACTCACAAGCCCTGACTGAAATTCTACAAGAACGGACAGTTCATACTTGTCAGCTCTCAAACCGGGAGAGAAATCTTCCGATTCTGGGGTTATTTCCACACCTACCTCCCGATCTAGAAATATCTCCCGATTTTTCGCAGAGAACTCCTGATTATTACATTATGTCAGACATTTTCATTTCTAAGAAAATAAACAACACCAAACCATATATAAATAGATATTATGTATGCAATCCACAGATGCCTATTTTATTTTATCACTTGTGAATATTGTAGTGATGACATCAGTGCCGGATTTAGATATAAGCTAAACAAGCTACAGCTTAGGGTCTCACAGTCTGAAGGGGTCTCTCAAATTTATTTTATACCAAATAGGACCTCTACAGCTTCCCATAGCGTAGGGCCTCGCTATGTCTAAATCCGGCACTGGATGAAATAATATCACACGACAGTTCTTTTCTTCAATAAATTGAATGTTAAGATTAAGCATTATAAATGTAAGTTTCAGATTTTTTAAAACCACTACAACAGTACTGTAGTAAAAAAAATAAAAATGTCACCAATTAGCTTAAATCGCATGAATGATAACTGTGAATGCTGTGTAATTGTCTCTACAAACAAAATCGCATCTCCATTTAAGCCAAAGAAACTCAGCCACTTAACATTTGACATTTCTCTACCGTATATGTAAAGTTTAATTACCATGATTAAATTAAAAGAAGGAATAAAACAAAATATACCATCCAACATATACGTCCCCAAAAAACTAATTCAGAATAAATATTTTCATTCAGTAAACAGTCTTACATGCCTTAAGACTTAAACCTAAGGAAATCAGGTGAGACATAAAACGTGGGAGAAACAGTTGCCTCATGTACGGTAACTTGTGACTGCAAATTTGAACTGTCAAATTGAAGTCCTATAGGCGTCGTAAGTTACAGCAAATAGGGAATCGTTTATTTGCCAATCAATTGCTGGTGCTTACATGCACACACTGTCGAACATGGTCGAACGGCAGTCCTTTTCACAAGATAAATACAAGGACAAGGATTAACTGTTAATTAGTCACTCTAGCTTTAGTGCTTGTGTACTTAAGTCAAAACTTTAGCTGTTTTGTAGTTTAGCCACAGCTGACCAGAGTATGAAAAAAGGGGCTTGTCCTGTCGTGGGGCATTATAAGGCGTATCACAGGGAGAAATGGCGCGTCCCTTGAGCGCTCGCACATTGGGACAAGGCGGTGGGGCAACAGTCGCCTCCACCAATTTCTATTGTCAGCCAGTTAATGTGAAACTTTGATTTTATACCTGACCTCTTTTCTTTTAATTGCTGCTATTTAAACTGCCTAAGAGATAGTTTTATATCAGTTCCAATCGCTACAGATTACCGTTTATACATACTACATGTAACCGGCATAGACAGGTGTTTTTGTTGTTTTTTTTAAATTTTTAAAAATATTTTAAGATTACTGAAAATTGTGTTTTCTCGAAACACAACAGTATCAGAGGTTTAGAATCTTGTTTTTAGCACAGCTTCCATTTCATTAAAATCAGATTTCAATTTCACGTAGGACAGCGGTGATTTGATTTAGATTGTGCCGTGTTATGGCATGTATGTCAACATCTTGAAAATACATTAACTCATTTCCTCAGGCAAACAATTTTTTTTCGAAAAGCCCGACGGGTACCTCACTTTGAATACATAATGGCCCGAACTAAAATTAGAGGGACCCTGGGTATCGGGCTATCGAATTTTTTTTTTTTTTTTTTTTACCCCTGCTGGTGTAGATAAGAGATCTGTAAATTGAATGTTGCATTTTGTGGTCACTTACTCGGCCTTCTGTCTATTTTCATAACTCACACATTTAACACTTTTAACAGGATTTAAAATATCCAACGGTATGTCTGGAACAGCACCAACTTTTAGTCTAGGACTAGCATTTGCGTATCCTAGAGCGACCATTTTTCATGATCCCTCTCGTAACATTCCTTTGAGAAATTAATGAGCACAGAGTGCTGTATGGTGTTTGAAATCGACTCGCTTGCAATAATGTATCCATACTTCCTTTATGTCTACATGTTTTGGAAAAGAAAAAAGCAATTGTGCACAGCCTTTTCTTAATGTGACATTACACCCGTAAGCAATGCAAAACTTCATTGTCTTTTACGCTGGCAACTGCCAGACGGGATCATGGAGTCGCTACTAGGACGTCGCATCACAAAAGTAACCGAATAGGCGCGGAAATTTTGCATACGAGGTCACGGCAATTCATTGCCTTGAAGATATGCCATATTTAAATATTGGCATTACGGTCGCAGATGATACTTCAGAATAAGGTTTTCTTCTATAGTGCTTTTATTATTATTCTATATTTCCACTGATTTCTGGTCTCCTTTAAGTCAGTGTTTCTAGGACTAAATTCCAAAATATGGCATGCAGCAACTTGCAATAATCTTCATAGAGAAATATAAGTCTATATGGTAATAGCAACGACACATACAGACCTTTAATATCTTAAAGATATTCTTTTACTGCAACAATTATCTTGAAGACTTTTCGTAGCTATACAATAGTATATAAAATGAGTAATTTGTTTTAAAAGTGGCATGTTTGCATCATACAACATCCACTGGAAATACCCCCAAAGGTGTGAAATTCAAGTCTATGTGGCAATAGTAAAATTCTCTTTGGACATTTAATATATTCCTACTATTCATGTTAAGCAACATCTCTCATCTAAGTCTCTCCTACCTTAAAAATTGTATTTTTAAAACTAAATTTTTTTTAAAAAAGGTATCACGACATAATGGATGAATTTGGAATTAATGCCCTAGGCTGTGAAATATAACCCTACGGGGCAACTGTAATAGTGCCTTGAGATTTTAATATGTTCCAAATATTCCTTTTGTGCTACGTTTCTCATCATGACCTTTACTACCTTTAAATCAATCTTTAAAGGACTAGATTCTGAAATGTTGCATGTATTCATCAGCAACAGCTGTGAATAACTCCAATAAGTTCGGTGGGACAATAATAACAAGATCATTAGACCGTTAATATCTTCCAAATATTCTTTCTCTGCAACAATTCCTAACTTTACAATGACTTTAACATTATTAAATTTCGAAAGAGCTTGGGCGTACATTGTGTAACAACTTAGAATAATCATCATAAATGTGGGTTAATAGTAAAAATACCTTTAGAAGTTTAATATCTTTCAAATATTCATATTATGTAAAACAATTCCCCTCAAGATCTCTCTTACCTTCAAAATAGTCTTGTTTTAGGACTAAATTCCATTATAGCACGAAAGCATAATGCAACAACTTGAAATAACCCCATAACAGCTAAAAATAACTCTATAAGGCAATTTTGACAATCCTTTTAGACCTTTTATACCTTCCATATATTCTTTCTCTGTATCAATTCCTATGAATACCTTTAATTACCTTTAAAATGGTCTTTAAATGATTAAATTTCAAACACTGGCATGCAGGCATCATGCAACAACTTCGAAAAATTCTTCATGACTTTGAAATATAACTCTTAGGGGGATAGTAACAATCCCTTTAGATCTTTAATACATTCCAGAAATACTTTACATGAAACGATTCTCTTTAGAACATCATGCAACAGTTCGTAGTAGGTTTCATATTGGTGAAACATGGCAGTGATCCAATTAGATCATCGTACATTCAAGCGATTCTTTTAGTACTAAAGTCAGAATATTTTCTTAAGACATCATTGAACAGATAGGTGTAACCTTCATTAATGTGAAATATTTCGCTACCATTAGATAAACAGTTCCTTCATTGACTGTTTATTTAGTAAATAGTTCTATACAACATTCAAATAAAATGTTTTCATTCAGTTCTATTCAACAACTACAATTCAAATTTATTACAAATATAATACAAAGAAATAATATGTGTGGTTAAATAAATAATTAATAAATCAAAAGTTAAATATATTATTTTATTAAGTATTTTACAAAGATATATTTCAAATACAAGTATTTTTACAAACATATATTTCAAATACAATTTTTTTAAAACATGCTTCAAGTTCAATTATTTTAAAAATATGCCACGAAAAAGAAACATCAGATTAAATCAATATAAAGATTTTAAATAAATATGTACATTTTTGAAAATTACCGATTAATTTGGAATTCTAAGTTATTGTGCGCAATTTCTAGAGAAATGGTTATTCCATGTTGGAATCAACGATCAATGCAATTTCTGGAGAAAGAGCGCAACAATTTGGAATTCCAAGTTGTTGCGTGCATTTTCTGGCGAAATGGACTATTCCAAGTTGGACCCCAATACAGATAAGGGGATTTCGTGTTGTGATAGGTTTAGGCCTAGTCTGCAGTTGAAGTTAGTTCCACAATATAAGACATAGCAAATGTTGTTTTTATTTAAGTACTATGTCTTACTTCCCAAATAACGGCCTTGCATAGCCTGTTCCGATGTCGGTTGACATCGGAACGAATAGTCAAAGTATCAGGAATATTTCACACACTTGGCAGCTATATCGACACTCTTCCACTAACGTATGTGTAATTAATATACTTAATGTGCTGTCTTTATCCTAGTGGAATCAAAATATGACACTAGCAAATGGATGCATTTTCATGTTCCGTTGACATACATTTGAATTTGTTGCAATGCGATAATAGTCGAGGTACGCCGAAGTATGTTCAAGTAGGTTCATATGGGTATATATTTCTTGAACGAAACGAAACGTTGCTTACAGTTTCCAATAGGCATAATATATTTTTATTCGTTTCGTTAAAGAGTAACATTTCAAGTTAGCTCGATTTCGGCATTCCCGGTTTTCGTCGCTTTCCAGCAAACTGAAATGTAGGCTATCGAAACTTGAAAACAGGTCTATTTCTTGTGTGAGAATTTCAATTTATTAGAGAAAAAACATCAGGGTAAGTAAAGTCTGACAAAAACATTATAAGTTTACTTTGTAGAAAAGCGTCGTTAATGGTTGCCAGTTGTGTGTGATATTCTTGAAAATTTGACTTTCGTTACACTGTTAGTCGACATAAAAACACATTACATAGAGCCGTTAGTTAGGCGATAAGACATCTCCCACCAGAAGAAAAATATATAGGGTGATGTGTCTTACGTCGTAGGACTACAGTTGAAATCTGAATTAGCTAGCACATAATAGCCCTAGTTTCCTCTGACCCTTGCCACCCCATTTTTGATATTTGGATATTTATGTTGGGGTGTAGGGTTAGAGTCCATACCCTATTGAAAAGTTGGAATTCGCCGACACCATTTGAAGAAGGCATAGGGTAGCCGCTTACTAGCCGGCGTAGCAAACTTGAACGACCTCTCATCGAGATATACCTGCATGAAATCGAAAGGAATATGATTTATTTTGTGGATATTTGAATCAGCACATGAGGATGCATACTGGAGGAAAACCATTTGAATGTGAATTATGTAGTAAAAGGTTTGATGCCAGTGGAAATTTGAATCAGCACATGAGGATGCATACTGGAGGAAAACCATTTGAATGTGAAGTATGTAGTAAAAGATTTGGTGCCAGTGGAAATTTGAATCGGCACATGAGGATGCATACTGGAGAAAAACCATTTAAAAGTGAAGTATGTAGTAAAAGGTTTGGTGCCAGTGGAAATTTAAATGAGCACATGAGGATGCATACTGGAGAAAAAACATTGAAGTGTGAAGTATGCAGTGTTACGTATCGGCTCGATTAAAATAACAAAAGAAAAGAGTGGAGACAACAAGTTTTGTAAGTTTTAACAAAAATAATTTATTTCCCTAGAAAACACGGTGAAAAGATGAAAATATGAAATAGGACTTACGATTTGCGAAGAAAATCCAAACATTTGTCCTAGAATTGCGAAAATGTATAAGTCCTATCAATAACAGTTCTAACTGAATCTAGTTTGAATCTCAATTCCGTTCCAAGATGGTGGATGATGACGTCATATGAAGTCTTTACACAAATGTCCAGAATTTCACGTTGAACCACAATTTGTACTGTTCTGTTCCAATTTAGAATCAATTTCACTAAATGTCTTTGTCCAAAGCCACTTGTGTAGTTCTCCAGGGAAAATAATAATTATTTAAAAGGTAGATGAACTCCTATAGCTGTCATTTATAACAATACGAATCTTGAGCTCTACAGACGTAAGAAAAATAAACTCTTTCCAGCACATAAAAAAGAATACCTTCTTCTCAAGGTATAAGAACGACTCTACAAGGTGTTAAAAACGACTCTCTCAGTTTCACAGATATCTGAGTATTTAAACCGAACTAAGACGTCATTTCAAGCAAGCGCGCACGCAGAACGCGTGCTTATTTCCACATCTAACGATCGCAGTACACGATTAATCACAAATACATAGAAAATGACCTTGGCTCCAACCAATCATTTACGCCGACTGTTTATCAACCCGTCAATCTAAAATAAATCTTACGCAAGCCAAGAGTCATATTTACGTTCTAAATAAACACGATGTGTCTTTCAAAATACCCGATCCCATATAACAATCATCACAACAAATTATAATAATATTAAAATGAAATAAAAAGAATTCAAATTCTAACACACAAGTAATTAAATTACATGGTCGTAACAGTAGTAAAAGGTTTGGTGCTAGTACTAATATTGGTACCCCTACTCCTACCTCGTGGACGGGATACTAACATTAGCCTATGTGTGTCAATGGAGCAAGCCGGGTGTCATTCACACCCGGCGCTTTTTTAGCCTAATTTAAACAATTTTGAACATGTACCTTGCATACAATGAAATAAATTGAGTTGTCCTCTTGTTTAGTACCGGAATTATTGCAAATCATTGTAGAAATAGTTGTAAAATCTAATTTACCTTTCTTATCGTTTAGATCGTCCGTCATATTAGTTCAAATAATGACTACTTCCGTTCTCAGCCTTGTTAGTTTGTGTGCCATATAAGGACATCGAGGCCTTATTTGGAAACGTAACCAGATAGTAGTAAAACTATGACACGGTTTGAGTCGGAAATTCTGCGCATTGAAACTCTACCAAGAAGCCATTATTCGCCACTTGATTGATAAAAAGGATGTATTTGTCCTGCTACCCACTGGATTTGGAACGTCATTGACTTGTCTTTTCTCAACAAAAACTGGTTTCCGCAATTAATGCAAGTATCCATTTTCCATCTTCGCGCGTTATGTCATTGAACAATTAATAACATAGCGTAGAATATCCAAATATGGTCTAGCAAGAGCAGCAGATGGGGTGAACAGACCATTTTGCTTGAGACATTATTTATGAAAAATAAACCTTCCTACGAAAAGGAAATCTTAAGGTCAGCGACGTTAAACCACAACCTCTAACTAGATTATCTCGTTACTTTATCTCTGACGCGCGTTTTTATTTTTAGCAATTTTTCGTTTACGCGTTGGTCACTCAGTATTGGTCGTTCACCCCCTCTGCTGCTATAATTAACCAAAGATTTTATCCACACCTATACGATATCTAGATCTTGGGTCATGTAAATTTATTGTTATAACGGAACAGCTTGTGCTTTTGAAAAGAAGTTTCTAAATTTAATCATATTCATGTCCCCTGAACACCAAGTATAATAAATATTTTGGAAAGTATAATTATCTACTCCATTAAACACAATTAAGATATTGCACTTATCTCTGATCACTTTAGGAATTTGCGTGTATTTCTGAGTTAAATAAATTACGTCTGTATTTTTGTGACGGCCTCGCGAAAATATCCGAGCTGGATTGGATTGTTTTTCCAGCATTACATCATCGTACACTACGAGATTATTGATACATCAATCAAGATCATCTATAGATGGAGCTTCATCGATATCGGTAATAAAATCAATTGCATCATTATCAGGACACGTCAGCGACTTTGCATTTTCATTAAAATCTTTAAGTACTTCGTAACATCGTTGATCATCTACAGATGGTGCTACTAAATATAATGTATCCCACTTGAGTCATCGCATTATCAGATTAAGTAATAATTGCGTTTTACCAGACCCAGATGGACCAAGTATAATTGCTCTGATAGAATTTGGTAGCGCTGGATGATGTTTGACTGGCTTTTGTTTTCGTGTCTCTGAAAAGTCAATTATATCCATAATAATAAATAATATGAATTTATATTGTGTTCGATGTAAAGCGCATACGTCCACCACTTAATTAACGACAATAATAACAAAAAATAACAAGCGCGCACTTACAGGCAGGTGTGTCAAATGTGGTACAAAAAAATACAAATTTATTTCATTAAAGACAGGTGGAGATATCGCTGCTTCGTTAGGTAAATTACCAGGAGCTCCATGGGCAAAGTATCCTGGTGAAAAACATTTACCTGGATATAATTATTGTGGTCCTGGAACTCGTCTCGATATCCGACTCGATAACCAAGACCAACCAAAACCTGGAGAGTATCCAATAAACGCAATTGATCAAGCGTGTCACATTCACGATGTCGCGTATAAAAGTAAAGATTTACAACAACGACATATTGCAGATGTAAAATTAATTCATGCCATAAATAATATAAAAGATAAATCACTTCGAGAAAGATTTGCTGCTTTTCTGATAAAAGCTGGTATGAAAGGTAAAATAATGTTAGGGGCTGGTAATTAATCAACTGATTATTATCATAATAAAGGAATCTGTTTATTATAGCCCAAGAGGATACTGGAGAGGTAAAGCAGCGATTAGTAAACTTGCTGAAGCAGCAAAAGTCTCACGTGATGTCGCTGCAGCGTGGTTAGCACGACAGGCAATATGGCAAATCTATCTACCACCACCTAAAAAAATTCAGTATGCACATTTTGATGTCAGTACCCCTAATGAAGTTCATCAAGCAGATATTTTGTTTTTACCACACGATACCATTAAAACTGGCAGACGTCAATTCACATACAGATACGCGTTAACCGTCGTTGACGTTGCGAGTAGATATAAAGAAGCAGAACCATTATCAACAAAGACAGCGACTGAAGTTGCATCTGCATTTGAACGCATTTATCAACGAGGACCCTTGCGATGGCCACAATTGCTACAGGTTTATCCTGGCAAAGAATTGCTTGGTGCAGTATCATCGTTGATGAAGCGACATAACGTTAAAATCAGACGAGGACACACAGAAATTCATCGTGATCAGGCAATCGTTGAACGATTTAATCGAAACTTGCTGAGCGGTTATTTGGATACCAATACGCGAGGGAAATATCCGCTGACTTTAAGTCCATGGAGAGATCTCATGAATGGGTTGCAAGGTTACCGAGTGTGATAGCTGCGTTAAACAACGAAGTGACTCGTGCAACTTCTATGAAACCTTCTAATGCGATCATACAAAAAAATATACCAATACAACATAACTCTTCCTCTCAACCAGTACTAGGTAATGTTACCGTAAGATATTTATATGAACCTGGTGAACTTGAAGGAGGTAGAAAAAGAGCAACTGATCCTATCTGGAGTGTGACCACACACCAAATTTCTAGCGTGGTAAGGTCTACAGGTAGACCCGCAATCTACAGATTAGATTCAACTGCTCCTCAGCGTGTATTTGTACGTGAACAGTTACAAATAATTCCTGTAGATACACAATTACCACCGCGTTCACTTTTATAAACTTTCACAGCGTCCAGCGCCTCGACGTCGATTACATTCAAGACAGGTCAGCATCACATTTTCGCGTGTGTGACCAAGACTACTATTAATTCTATCAGCGGTAAATTGTCTTGGATTATTACTCGAGTACTGCCACAGCATATTACAGTTACAACTTGCACAATGATTATTCTGTTGTGCTTTTAGTTTTATAATAAATTCAGCATCAATATTAAAATCGCGATTATTTTTTTTTTGTCACATTGTTTATAACTCGCTAACTTTTTATTGGTATCGACAAAATTGTCAGGAATTTCTTCGGTTATTACGCAATCCATGATAACCCGGCCCAGTTGAGATATTCTTCTGACTCGAGACACTGCAAGATAAACTAAATTTGACCACTCAATACGATCATCGACAATCCAAATACTTGTATCGGTAATAGTTAATCCCTGTCACGAGTGACTCGTTATAGCGTATCCTAACGTCCACGCGATTTATCCATACTTAACGCGCTCTCAACAACATCAACAACAACTAAAACAATATCATTTAACACAAGATTTTGTATTCCACCACCAGGAATCTCAACGTTAATATTCTGTCGTCGAGTATCTGCTGGGCGATAACACAAAGGTACAGGTAGATTTGAAAATTTTTCTTTATGTAACGTAAATAATTGTTGTTGAAGTGTATCGCGAACTATTTTTCTACTTGCAACTATCAAATCAGCAGGTCTCCATAAAGTCCAAAAATTATTCATAGAAGTTTCTGGAATTACTTTACGCATTATCTCACACTGTATTTTATCTGGCTGTAATCTTATTAACTTTTTAAACTCTTTAGTGATTTATCAATAGCTCTATGGCCATCAGTTATTTCTTCGTAATAATCTACAAATGTTTTCAGCCACTCATGTGGAGACGATCCAGTAAAAGGTGGTGGTTGACCATGATCGCCACACATTATCACAGCAGTATTCTTTAATAACAGCCAGTCAAGAAATATTTTTAATACCTCTAGCGACATCGTGCATATCTCGTCCCAGATAATAATTTTAGGAATGTATTTCTCACCCATCCGCGATGGAGTCCATGTGTCTCCGCACCATCTAAAGAAACTATGATATGTACACGATTTTACTCCTCGTTCTTTTATTTCCCTGGCGAGTTTATGTGTTGGTGTCAAAACAATCATATCAGAACAATTACTAAATAATTTAATCGCGCGTGTTGTTTTACCTGAACCACCACACCCATTAAGATAAAGGGTTTTATGTCTAGCTACAGGATCATATACAGATGGTGCCGATGACATCCCTGGTATTTGATTATTCTTGTAATATGTTTTCGCAATTTCAACATCGGCAGATTCAGAATAACTAATTATATCCTCATGTTTTCTTCTCCATTCGCCGCATGATGCATGATCGTTAATATGCAATTGTTTTAACGAATCCGCATATTTTTTATTTATATAAAATGAATCTGTCGCGACTCTGACTGCATAACGAGTAAATCTGTTTATCATAGATAATAGATTTATCGAAACAGACGCTAGCATCGAAGATCTTAAATGAGTAAACTGCGGTGACTCGCCATCAGTAGAGCTCACAATTGTACCTAATTTAGTTCCGTCTGATAAATAAGCATTACTTCGACTTATAAACGTGTTTTTCTCGTTGTATCAACAGTTATAAAATCGACTTCAGCATCGTCCATGATTAATCTTGTACACGCTCGTTTATGATCGTATGATCCTCCTTGCGTAAATTTATAGATTATTTTTCTGCCGAGATCTTTTGCAAATTTCTCATCACTTTCTCTCCTGCATTCATGTGTACTATTATTAATTTTAACAATATCATCTTCAGGATTGGGAAAATTTCTTCTAGCATCATTAAATACATCCGGTTCTGGCAACCAAACTTGTTTCTGAACGCGGTATGATATAATTGCTTCACTTACGCATAACGACATTAAAATTCCAGCATCAAGCATATACTTTATTAGTATTATTGGATCCCAACGTCGCTCTGAAAAATGTCTTCCAAACCACGCATAAACAATCGGATGGAGATCCTCGTAAAACTCGAACGACTCTATACAGGCGAATCCGGTTAAGTCAAAAGGTAAAGGTCCGTTTATCGCTACTCTGGTCATCTCGTGTGTCGGATGTCCAAATCTCTTAAAGTATTCAGAACATTCTCCGTATCCAAGAAAACTTCCAGGATAACACGCTACCATATCAACTGAGATAACGTCATTATAATCGTATTTAGTATTCCACAATCCACCGTGTCCGTATTCGATAAAACTTTTCTGGACATCTTCAAGAAATTCCAATCGTGTCGGCTTCCATGAATTTTTCTCCTGAGCGTAGTGAGCAGCAACTGATGGAACGGTAAAACAGTTATTAAGTAATTGTTCAACCTTAATATCATCAGATATGTATTCACGCCAAAGGCGTTGTGCAAGATTTTTCCTTTCTTTATGGAGAGATTCTGTACGATAAATATCACCATTAGACCGTACAAACTGATCATGATAATCATATTCCGAACTCTGAAACAGCCACACAGATACAGGGTCAATTTTACTGATATTTCTGATAGCATCGAATACATGACCATTATAAAATTTAACCGTTCTGTCTCGTGGAAATATTGTTACTGCCACAGTCCATGCATGTGCGTTATGATCAATAATATCTATCGAAGCTCCTCTTGATTTATATTTTGGTTTGTACAAAATCTCTCCGGTTAACGTCTTCACTGTTATTGGGAAATTTAATTTCTTTCCCAGCTCGGCAACGTCGCTGATAGACGCTCCGGTATCTTTAACTGTTTCTGCCCAGGTGTTTATTTTTTTGCGTCGTAAATCCGTTAAACCGTTTCCGCGTATCGCGTTTGTGAAGTGTTCTGTAACCCGTTCAGCTACACAATTTATTCTTGACAATTTCATGGGTTTGAGATCCCTAACGTCAGGTTTATTATTTAACGGATATACCGCGTACACAACCGCAGTCACAGGTATGATCGTTCGTAATATGGTTTGTCAATACCAGTCAGTATTCCTGGTCTGGAATTTTTACTAAGAACAATATTATTTCCTGATTGCATATGGACAGAGTCACGTTTGTCACGAATAATCCAAGTGTCATCTTCTGTCTTTACAATAAATTTTATTAAAATAAAATATTTCTGAACAAGGTAGTCAATAATCTCTCTTCCTCGTTTGTCATTCATCACATTAACAGTATTTCCAATTCTGAATGTCGACCACACATGAGCCGCACCATCGTCGCGAAATTCCTTTTTGGCTTCACGGATACGTTTTGTTATATCTTTATTCGTTAAAGCTAGATCTTGCATAGAAAAACTAAATTTGTGTTTCAGCAGTCTGTCAAGATCAAATCTAGCCCCAGAATGTTCAATAGGGGATAATTTCTGCATTATTATAATTAGGACAAATATATATTTAATTGAATTTTAATCTTTTGTATATGATTCAAACAAAGAATCGATGTCATTGGCTTATGATCGGATATACTTCTCCTTGTAACAAAGCATGAGTAAACGAATTCTGCGGTTTTCATATGCAATGCGTTAGACAAGATAGTTTAGAACCAAAAGCTTGTTTGCGGTGTGGTGTTGGAGTCAGAGGAAAAACTCAGCTATGTGTGCAATGTGGTGGTAAAAAATACAGAAAGCTGAAACGATATTACGATAAAAAAGAAAAACACATCTTCTGAATCTCCTATAAAGACCGAGGAAGATTATCTCGCTAGATTTTCAAAATAATAATTTAAACAAATAATATTAGTATATAAATGGAGCAAAATGAGTTTGTAAAGCATCCAATTATCACCAATTATGAAGCATCTCGTGATGGTGTAATTAGGAACTGTAGATTAAAGAAACCAGTCGGTAGTGTTGATAATGCTGGTTATCTTAGATTTACTGCTGCTGACCAGAAAAAAAGATATTTATCACATAGGTTCGTGTTCAAGTGTTATTTTGGGGGTCATTAAAGATGGACATGTAATAGATCACATCAGTGGTGATAAACTCGATAACTCGCTTGATAACTTATAAATTGTTACACAAAGCCAAAATTGTAAGTCCGGAAATACTGGCTACGGCGTACGATACGCAAGGGCTGTTAAATCCACAAATACAGATGGTGAAGAAATTATATTTAAATCAATTACTTCTGCTGGTAAATACTTTAACATAGCATCACCTTCAGTAAAACGCGTGGCAGATAATGTCACAAAATCTGCTTTTTCAGTCGGATTCGGAAAAACATTCAGATTCGAGTACGTTCCTATGGTATCAGATGATCAAGCGAGACAACTCCGTCAAGCATAAAACTTAGTAAATGTTGCAGTTGTCGTACTTGTTGTACTAAACGGAACCCACATAAGTAATATTAGATATATCTTTTAAATTTAACAGTACAAATCCCTTTAGAGGCAAACCTGTTTAGATTCACATCACATTCCCTGATTGTCCAAACTTCGACTATAAAAACATTTCAAGGAATTTAGTTATGCATGTAAATCTTAACAGTATTGCAAATAAAAGTCGCCTTTAGAAATATTTAGTGGGTTTTTTTTCTATTTTGTTGATTTTGTTCGAAAATCTCGTTTTTTCTTAGTTTTTTGTTCGAAAATCTCGTTTTTTGCATGAAAAATGACCAAAAATCAATGAAAATCGGCCAGATTTTATAGCGCTGGTAGGGTCAAAACCCCAGCGATTCTCTAATTGATTTTGATGACTTTTCGATTTTATAGAAATCTTTGGCTAAAATATCACTATTTTTTGCTAATATGAAGTGACTTTTGATTAAAATTTCTTATTTTTTTTCAGTTTTTATTAAGTTATTGTCAAATTTATCAAGAAATCATCAAAATCAATTAGAGAATCGCTGGGGTGTTGACCCTACAACAATTGAGAATTTTCAATAATTTCGTTGTTGTATAAATAATGATGCTATATGTTCCACAATATGCACATTATTCTATGAATCATGTAAAAATCTCAATAATATTTATGTTTTCCACATTCTTATGAAACGCTTTGTGCGACCCAGCAGTGAAGTTGTGTACACGAGGTTATTTTTAGAAATGAATGGCATTGCGTGTTCGTACAACTTATCGATTATTTTAGTATCCTTGGCAACGTCTGATTAATACAGACTTTTGGCTGTGGGTTTTGTGTAATGCAGTTTCAAGCATTTGGAAACTGAAAATAAATTCTGATTTTATTAAGAAATCCACAATACATTTACAATAAATTCTGATTTTATTCTGTATACTTTAAGTACATTACGCGCTAACTATATACTAATATTTTCATTATGTATACATATTGAAGTCCGGTGGCCGATTGCTAACGCGCTGGACTCTCATGCTCAAGGTCCGTGGTTCGAATCTCGTGAACGGCAAATGTCTGCGAGGGCGATATTATGCCTGAAAACTTATTTAGTTGGGGCCGAAGGCCGCCCCATTCTACGTTTCAATAGAAATTTACACACTTTCCCACCATGTCAACACGTGGTGGGTGTACTTTTGCACTCCCCGGGTTGATTATGTGGGAGAGTGTGCAAGTTTCTATTGAAACGTAGAGAAGGCCCTAAGATAAGTTAGTTAAGTTTATATGTAACTGTGTTGTCCTAGAGTTAAAGTTCTTAGAATTAAGTTTATATGTAACTGTGCTGTAAATATGCTTGCTGTAAATACGCTACTGTAATTAAGATTCTGTGTTTTGTGCTGTCCTTAATTAAGATATAATCATAATCATATGTATATAATCATACGTATATAATCATAATCATGTGTATATAATCATAATCATGTGTATATAATCATATGTATATAATCATAATCATGTGCATATAATCATATGTATATAACCATATGAATATAATCATAATCATAATCATATGTATATAATAATATGTATATAATCATAATAATATGTATATAATCATAATCATAATCATATATATATAATCATAATCATGTGTATATAATCATCTTGAAAAAGTCATTAGGGGCTATTATTTTTTTTTTTATTCTGATTTTATTTTTATATTAAACAAACATGTTTCCGAATTCCGAAAACATTAATGTTATTATTTCTGCGATTAAAAAATTACAGCATAGCGGTGCAAATATATCTGATAATCTTAATCCTGAAAAAATTCTATGTGATTTTGAATCATTACAACAACGCAAATTAGAGAACAGATACACTTTGCCATCTGATTATAAATTCATGAAATTTATCCAGCAGGCAATGTTACAGTCGCTGACATCAGTTACAGATAATCAGGTAAAGCTGTTTGTACCTCTCTCGCAAGCTATTGACAAAATTAAGTTAGAATTATCTCATGCATACGAACAGAAAAAGATTATAAACTTTAGTATAACACAGTTAAGAGAGCATTGTGAAAATGAAAGTGAAAATGAAAGTGAAAATGAAAGCGATAATGAAAGTGAAGGTGGAGTTAATGTGGTATGGCTAAACAAAATTCCTGGCAAAATTGACAGGTTATTTACTTATACTTATATTTTATTCTGATAATTACGATTTACCCCAGTAAAAAAAAAAAAACTTATTCTGATCCGATTCGGATATTGTTTTTTGTTTTACGATGACGCATTGTGATAAAACGCTCTATGATCTCACATACAGATTTATACTCAAAGTTTCATTCTGCTAATCCAAAATACGTCCTATTTGGTCTGTAAGTTTGAAATGTATCCTTGATAATAACGGATTATGTACACGTAGATAAACGGGGTTTATTGGTTCAGATACAATTAACCACCCGGGTGGCGCTTGAGGGCTAAACGAATATAATATATACCCTTGCTGGGCCTGGCTAGACTTTGAAAGATCTACTTGATAGCTGCCATCAATTACATCACATACTAGATTGACTGCGATCGTTGATGTTATATTGACAATACCAGGAGAGATATGACGGCCCCCACCGTATGGATCATTATTATGTTTAAGAATAACCGTTGGTGGGGCTATTTTTATCCACGCTGCATGTATTTTAGGGAAATATTCATCAATGACCTCGTTGAGTTGTTTTTTCATTTCAACGTTATTTAAATATGGTATTATAAATGTGTCTAAATCTTTTTCTGTTATTTTGTAATGATCAAGAAATAATTTTTTATATTTTGGATTTGAGTAAATATTTCTATTGACTTCAGTCGCAATATTTATAATACTTCGATTGGCGATGCATAAATCAAATAAGATCCCATTTAAATGTTTTATTGTTTCGATTATCTGATTTGTTACACCATCGTCATAATGTTGTGATAATGAAATAAATAAACCTCTTAAATCATTAAGTTTTTTTATCGTATTCAGGCTTAAGAACATCTAAAAAAAATTTTAAAAAATTCTTCATCAACAATATCTCTATCAATCTTCGTCCTGGCGTCTACGATGACATTAAATGCTAATCTAGTTATCTAAGGGATCCTTTGACCGTCGAAATCAGTAAAGTAATGTTCATTGTTGCTTGGATCAAATTCAAATTTTATATAATACCATACATTTTTATTTCGATATTCTGGATCTTTAATGAATCTTTTTTCGCTTGTTTTAAATTCATTTTTGGTTGGTTCTGGAATTCCATTTGACCTTTGGTCTGGAGGAACATCAGGCCATCCTAACACAGATCTGATGGAACTTTGATAAATATCTACAACATTATCAGGGGAATTTATTTCAATCGCCGCTGATAATGTTGGTTCGTAAACAGTGATTGCTATTTTGGATTCTTTTCCTGTGATAGATTTAATTCTGCGTTGGAACTCATCATTAATCTGTTCTATTTGATAACTGCCCGTTGAATTTCCAACAACTTGCCAATCAGGAGTTCCATCAGGTTTTTTTTTATTCGCAAATACCAGTGAATTGTTTGCTGGTAGTCCACCAAACGATTTTGACCTGATATTTGGCCAGCTATGATAAACTCGTAATTGTGCTAGCGCTATTTCACTTGCTGGAATTGCAGTTGGAAAGTTAACGCTAAATTCAGGATTGGTCGAACTTAATGATATCATAGTAGTTTTTGACGGCGTTGTATTAGTGACGATCTGTTGTAAAAATTCTAACGCTGACATTATTTAAAATACTCAGTTATTTAATAGAACGTAATCTCGGGAATTCAATCTTCATTCTTATCACAGGTTACTTTGTCACTAAATGCTTCATCGTAGGTTTTCATTATCGTTGCGAACTCCTCATCAGATATTTTGCCATCGCTGAGATACGCAGAAAGATACGATGATAGTTTAGAATAAGATGTTGTTGCTGTGTGTAGTTTTGTTATATACTCGTGTAATTTATCATTTGCTCATGTAGATATTTTCTTAGCGATAATACTGAGAATGCCTGCGCATGTTGTTGCAGTTGAAACGACAATTGTTGCAACTGCAGGTGCTGTCATTGTTATTGTTGATAATAATAATCCGGTTTCAGAGCAGAAACTGAGTAAACAATTATATCAATAACAACCATACGCCTGCGATATTTATTTACTTTTATTGTATAATCGTCGATGATATTTTTTAGTTTGGTTTGACACTCACATACTTGAGCGTATCTGTGACGTTCAACGTCGATAAGTGACTCCGTCACTTGATTCGTTATACAATGACAACGTCATTTAATTAAGTAATTAAACAGTTTCAGCTACGAATTCTAAGGCACCACCAGTAACGTCTCGGGGGCATTTCCGTTGATGTTAACGTAAACGTTTCTTTGATGTCCTTGGTTAGCATCACCAGTAGAGGATTATGATATACATTCGGTGATGATGAAGTGGCCGCAGTAATTTCCAAACCGTACACGGATAGCCTGTATAACCCAGTTACTTCTGCTGTGTGTTCGAGAGTATTCTCGCGCGGTGTCCACGTTGATGATCCTGATGCTACTGTGTACACGATATTTTTAATTTGTCCGTGTGGAATTTTAATCAGATCAGTTTTTTTTTAACAATACTAGGTATTCCGTTAATAATATCGTTGAGTTTCGTGTTAATGTCGGAGAGTTTGATATCTACAACGGCTGGACTTCCAAAAAATTGATTAATAGATCTGTTTATGTTTCTACGAAAATTTAAGAAAGTTTGTATGTGATTAGTCAAATTAGTATTGAGCATAGTCATTTCATCATTGATTGTAGCTAACGAAGTTGTCATAGGAATTTCCTTATCGTCTACATATTTCTTCGTTGCAGCGTCGAAATCTGATTCTGGTGTTCTAAGATTATTAATGCCATTATTATTCATGTTGAGAAATGCACGCATTATACCACCGTTGACTAATACGTACTTAGATTCTTGATCATCGACGTATTTTTTTGTTGCTGCATCTGTATCTGCGGCTGGGTTTCCAAGGTCTATAATTTTATTTTGGTTCATAATAATGTCACCGGTGAATGAATCACCAGCTCGCTTGATAAAATCGTTAACTGACTTACCGGAATCTTGTATTTTACCTTGATCAGAAAAAATAACGATATTATTAATAACCGAGGTGGGAATTAGTATAAGAACATCTAACAGTTGTATATTACTCGTTTTTAATCGCCCTTCTTTATCCTGAAAAACAACGACTTCATTGTGATCCACACTTGTGATATTTAATAAATCATCGATTTCATTTCTGAGCTGATCAAGAGTTGCATATTTAGATAAATCGACTTGCTGCTGAGCTTTGCGAGAAGATCTTCCATAAATATCTACCATTATATTTACTGATATCTGTTTAAGTGTGACAACGTGGTATATTCATGCACAACTTTATGAGGTGGTGTTGTTGATTTTGATACAGCATCAAGTACAGCGAGTACTTCTAGACTGCATATCGGCGGATCCGTTAATTTTTGTGTTGGTAATGTTGAATACCAGATTTTAGAACGCATCGAATTCTTACTTTGCATAGCAGTGTTTACATATTTTAAAAATTCTTTTGGTGGTGCCAGTCCATACGAATCAAAATAAATAATTCCACGTGGATCAATTGCATACGCCACCCAATGAGTGCCTGGACCAGAGTTTTTATCGAGACTAATAATACCAGTTTCATGTTGCATTGCGACGGTAGGTAATTGATCACGCATAAAAACTCCTCTAAAGTTTTTTATATTCAGTTGCTTAGCGGCATTAAGTAAATCAAAATTAGACATAGGGAAAATCATCGAATTCGATGACGAAGTTACCGGGGAAGTCTTAGACCTTTTCCGTACCATGAATGTGGGGTCCCTGGTAATCTTAGACCGCGACCGTATACTGGGCCTGGTAATCTTAGACGGCCCGGCTGTGGAACGTTTGGTGCTCTTAGACGTCTTCCGCGTTGTTTTGCCCGTGATCTTTCTTTTAAAGTTTTCTGCGTGCATAATTCCTTGACCCGTTGATTTCTTTAACGCCATTCCATCAGCGGTTCCAACAGCGCCTAATTCAGCTGATTTTGCAACAGCTGGGGCTGCAGCGGCTATTAATGCTGGTATTGCTGCGAGAAGTGGAAATATGCCACCCGTTTTAAGAATGTCTTTAATGACACCCGCAGAAGGATTAAGTTTTATACCTTTATTCAATTTTTTTGCTTTATGAAATGCTTATGCTGGCGTTCTGATAATGATAGCTTATTCGGACCACTCGAGATTTCTTCTAGCTTTAGTGATATTTTTGCCGCACAATTATTTTTTGATGATGATTGTAGCTTTTTAATCTGACCAGGAGTCAGACTGACATTAACTAGATGTGACATTTATAATTATTATGAGCGATCTAATTACATGTTTTCTACTGGGGCATCAATAACTCTCATTCGTCCACCAACACCTTCAAGTAACATCGATTTATCGCTAAGCATAACAGCAATTGCTCTGTAATCAGGAATAGTTACAGCATCTCAGTTTACGCGAGCTCGAAAATTTATATCAACGACGGACTGTCTGGTTAAATCTAAATGTTCCAGCGAAAAGTAATAAATTGGATATAATGTTGTAAAATCTAACTGTGATATTTGCAAACCAGTATCAATATTTTGATCACGTCCCATGAATGTCATTAATCGATGATATGCACGCGCAACATGATTTTGATCGAAATTTAGCAACACTTCTTCAGCTGGTTCTTGATGTCCGTTTATCCTTAAAGAAACCTCAGAAACACCGAGTTGATCAAATATCATTGTGCTTAGATTTTGTGAGTCTACTCATGCAGGATCTTGAAACGCAATAAATATATGCCGTGGTGCAGAAACACCTTGCTGTGATGCTATTTGCCAAGTAAATAAACCATTAACTGTACTCTGCACAGCATCTGTGGTCATCGTCAACCATGATAACATCGATTTACCACCTTGGCTCATAAAAGAAAGTAAATGTTCTTCTTCAGGTATTGTTGGAATCATTACTGGCATCCACAATGAAAGTTTTGCTAATTTTACTATACCAGCATCAGTACCAGCGGGTCTCCATATTGCATCATCGTCGGTACCTTTTTTTACAAGTACAACTGTGTGTTTGGCTCCGAAAATGACTTTTCTGACATTTCTGCAAAATCCAAAGATATGTGATAATGGAATCGCACACGAAAATGCTCTCCTTGCACCGCTTAACATTGCTCGACGTGATCTAAATCCTAAGTTAAAATCTGGATCAGCACCATGAACCACCGGATTTACATCAGCATCAGCGGCGCCGGCGAATTTTTTTGGTCGTCTTATATCATATTGTTGATACTCTGGAGAATTAGAAGTATCTTTTACAAACATCATTGATGGACCAGTTGATCTTGAATAATCATCACTATATCGCGCAAGACCAAGTATCGTCGTGGCAACATCAACATCATTATAGATTACTTCAATAATTTTTCCATCAATCATGTATATGGCGCTTTTGAATAAAGCCATAACACCGTTGTTTACAAAACCGACACCATCATCAGCTGCGTATGGAGTATTATCAGCTCGCAAAATTTCACCTTCAACCTCGATAAATGCTTCAGCGGGTAAGAAGTATCTGCTTGTATCCTGAACTTGCAGCTCAATTTGCCCTCCACGCTGATTTGGCTCTCGTGCGTCATAAGAATAATATTGATAATCGCGCACAGATTCATCTTTTAAAACTGGTGCGTCCATGTCAAACACATTGGATCAGATATACACTTGAACGCATTTATTATTATCGCCTTCGTCTAACACGAAGACCGGTTCCTGCTATCAGACTAGCGGTTATATTTTTTTCTTTTTCTGACATTGGTACATCAGCTAATTCTGCTAGTTTTTGATTAGCAGCTTGATTTATTATTTTACTGATATTTGCGGGCATCACTTCAGTGCTGGGTAATTTTACTAGCTGAGGTTTTCGTCGTATTAATCGCGCTAGTCTATCCTTGTTTGCTCAGAATGCTTTGCTAACAACATCACCAACAGCGCCAACACCTTTTTCACGAACAACATCAATAGCTTTCATTCCTAGTTGCTTTGCAAGCGGTATTGCTTTTGGGGCTATCCTTCTAAATAGACCTTGAACAACATCACCTAGTTCATCTCCGTAGGTTGTTTTGTATACCGGTAATCGTGAATTTATTACCCTGACCATGGTTGGTCTATGAGTATTGTGTATGATCATATTATTATTAAGTGATTTTATCACTAATTGCATCTAATTACATACTTAATCACTATGATAATCATCGGCGATTTCATTAATGAGGGACCGATACACATTAATATCCATAACACCACCTGTAAATAATCGTTTACAAATATCAGCTGCTTCATTAATGATTTTGGGGAATTATTGCCAGCTCGTTTTCCTCCAATGAGTATTTCTAGTCGATCAACATCAGCAAGGACGTTATTGGAACAAGTAATAAGGCCACTTCCTAAACCACTTCCAGTTGCGCCAGGATCTTGATATTATTCCTCTGTTGTTCTAACTGGTTGTCGTGGTGATTGAAATCGTTTCATCATTTCTTGAAATTGTTGCGGTAATGATTGTTTTTGTTGTTGTTGTGGTGATGGTAATTCAAATTGTCGTTGTGGTGACGGTAATTCAAATTGTTTAGCTCTTTCTTCTATATGTCTATGGACAATATCATCAAAGATATTAAAACTTTTAATATCTTCATTAGATCTAATTTCCGGAGTATCAGTAGCGATGCGATATATATCCCTAATCCAACTGGCAGAGCTTAGAGATTTAACATGTTCTGGTTTTACATTTTTTTGTCTTTCATAATATCCAAACGCGGCAATATCAAATACTTGCTTTGGGTCCTTGATAGCAGCAATACCTTCAGGTGTAAATTTATCCATTATCTTAATTCTGGTTCTTGGTGGTTTAGGTTGTGGTTGTGGTTGAGCTGCTTGAATTCGACCAGCAATATCAACAGGTAATGTTTCAAGAGCTCTTTGTGTTGCCTCAGTTGCTGTAACAATTTTCTTTGTTGGTTCGACAATCGGTTTAAATAATTGTTCTGTACCTTCTGTAAATTCCACTTGAGACTCCTGACGTGATTGTAGTTGTTGTTTAACTAAATCACGGACGGGTAAATATTTTTTGATTGCCTCTAGTCGCTCTCGAGCTAATCTAGCTGAGTGTGGTTCCCAATCATTATTGATAATATTTATAATGGCTGTTTAATTTACAGCAGCAGAGAGGGTGAACGACCAATACTGAGTGACCAACGCGTAAACGAAAAATTGCTAAAAATAAAAACGCGCATCAGAGATAAAGTAACGAGATAATCTAGTTAGAGGTTGTGTGTGGTTTAACGTCGCTGACCTTAAGATTTCCTTTTCGTAGGAAGGTTTATTTTTTCATAAATAATGTCTCAAGCAAAATGGTCTGTTCACCCCCTCTGCTGCTGCAAGTCTTATTTAGAAAAGGGGTCACGGCGAGAGTCGTGCGTTATCTTCTGTCATGGCGGACACGATGAGGTTAGTGTAACCATGCAAATTTATTTTAATAAATTCATAATAAGCCAAACTTCTTTCACAACATGATTAAACTTATATAGTAGATTTCTACACTATTTGTTTTTGTGACTTTAGTGATGTTTTTTTTTTTTTTGCTCCATTTCGTGGTATGGGATCAGTTCGTAGCCTCAACCACAACAAAAGTTGAGGCTACGACATCGTAGCTAGTTTGGTGCCAGTGGAAATTTGAATCAGCACATGAGGATGCATACTGGAGAAAAAACATTTCAGTGGGAAATATGTAGTAAAAGGTTTGGTGCCAGAGGAGATTTCAATCAGCACACGAGGATACATACCAGAGAAAAACCATTCAAGTGTGAAGTGTGTAATAAAATGTTTAGTGATAGTGCACCTTCCCATGGGCACATGAGGATACATGCTGGAGTAAAACCATTTAAATGTGAAGTCTGTAGTAAAAGGTTTCATACCAGTGGAAATTTGAATCAGCACGTGAGGATACATACCGGAGAAAAACCATTTAAATGTGAAGTATGTAAGAAAATGTTTAGTGAGAATGGAAATTTGAATAAGCACATCAGGATACATACTGGAGAAAAACCATTTAAGTGTGACGTATGTAATAAAATGTTTAGTCAGAGTGGACATTTGAATCAGCACATGAGGATACATACTGGAGAAAAACCATTTAAATGTGAAGTCTGTAGTAAAAGGTTTCATGCCAGTGGAAATTTGAATCAGCACGTGAGGATACATACTGGAGAAAAACCATTTAAATGTGAAGTATGTAAGAAAATGTTTAGTGAGAGTGGAAATTTGAATAAGCACATCAGGATACATACTGGAGAAAAACCATTTAAGTGTGACGTATGTAACAAAAGATTTAGTGAGAGTGGACATTTGAATCGTCACATGAGGATACATACTGGAGAAAAACCATTTAAATGTGAACTGTGCAATAAAAGGTTTAGTTTGAATGGTAATTTGATTCAGCACATGAAAGTTCATACTGGATCTAAAAGTCTGACTAAAGATTTTATAACTGAACTCTAAATAAGCACATGTAGATACACACTGCAGAAAAACCATTCAAGTGTGAAGTATGAAATAAAATCTTTAGTGACAGTGGACATTTGAATCGGCACATGAGAATATATACTTGAGAAAAACTATTTAGGTGTGAAGTATGTAACAAAATGATTAGTGACTGTGGATATTTGAATTAGCACATGACGGTACCTACTAAAGAAAAACTATTTGAATATGAAGTATGTAGTGAATGGTTTTGGTGCCAGTGGAAATTTGAATAGGCACATGAGGATGCATACTGTGAAAAAACCATTTAAATGTGAAGTATGTAATAAAATGTTTAGTGAGAGTGGAGCTTTGAACTGGCACATGAGGATACATACTAGAGAAAAAAAACATTTATATGTGAAGTATATAGTAAAAGGTTTGGTGCCACTGGATGTTTGAATTGGCAAATGAGGATACATACTAGCAGCAGGCAGGGTGAACAGACCACTTTGTACGAGACCTTATTTTACAAAAATAAAGGTTCCTACAGGGGCTGAAAAATAAGGTCAATAATGCTAAACCGAACCTCCTAACTTTTATTATTACCGTATAGTTTGAAAAACGAATAATAAATCGTTTGGATTAGCTCATTTTTATTATTTTATTTTTGACTTTTTTGTTTTTTCTGTCATAGTGCGTTTAGTTTACTCGCCGGGTCACTTAATTTTTGTCGTTCACCCTGCCTGCTGCTGTAAATTAAACAGCCAGTATAAATATTATTAATATGGTTGTCATCGGAGAACCTCATTCAGCTAGATTAGCAAGAGAGCGACTAGAAGCAATTAGAAAATATTTACCTGTTCGTGATGCTGTCAAGCAACAATTACAAGAACGTCAGGAATCTCATGTTGAATTTGAAGAGGATACAAAACAATTATTTAAACCAATTACAGAGACAACTAAACCTCTTCTTCCTGCTTTAGAGAAAACCGCTGAGGCAACTGGAAAAATAGCAGAAAGAACAAAACAGACAAAAAGAATTTTACGTGGACTTCCAGTTGAAATTGCTGCTGCTCAGCCACCGAGGGATATACCAGAATTAGTTGAAGATGATTCGAGTGTTCCCCCTGTTAAACCAAAAACATCAAAAAGAAAATATGAAAAAAAGCCAGTAACCAAACTTTCCTCACGGGGTTTTATTTACGCTAGTAATGATCCTATTGGAGTCGCTGCTATAGGATATGTTAATCATGATCTTTTTTTAGATCCGACTACTCCTGATATTACAAGAAATAAATGGGTTTCTTTTATATTTCGAAACGTTAACAAAATAACCAAAATTACCGGTAAACATCAAGGTAATTTTAAAAAATTTGAAGATGATGTTAAAGAATTTGAAAGGGGCTTTATTCGTACAGGTATCGAGGATATTACACAGAGAGCAATATTGGAAGAAAAATTAAAAGAAATAGAAGAAGAAGAAGAAAGAGAAAAATATTTTGAAGAACAACAATCATCATCGCCACCACGTGTACAAACTCCACCACGATCACCACCACTACCACAACAACCATCATTATCATTACCACCACCATTAAGATCATCACCACCAATGACAAGGGGAGCAGCAAAAAGAATACAAGAAAAAAAAGAATCAGTATGGTCGCCAGCCTCACGGAAAATTCTGGAAAAACAACAACCATCACCACCACCACCACCACCATCACGATCAATATTAGCTCAACCGAGAAGAGAAAGATTAAGGGGATTTGAAATATCGGGTCCAGAAGAATGGAAACGGTATAAAGAGTTTAGAGGGAAAGAAAAAGCAGAAAGACTAAAATTCATTGAAGAATTACTTAATAGATCTGATAAGGAAGAAATAATAAAAAATATAGAGGACGTGAGAGAATATAAACAGGAACTGATGAAACAATTATCAAGAACAAAACAAGAGTCTTCTAAATTACATTTACAAAAAGATATAGCAGAATTATCAGAATATGAAGAAAAACTGAATTCAGGTTTAGAACCTTCTACTGGAGAAGGTCTCTCTACCGGAGGTAATTTTACTCTATGTCCAAATAACGTTATCTCTGACGTTGAACGTCTGGAGATTCTCATCGGAGGAAAACGAGCTGGTAATAATTCTCCAGAAATAATTAATGAAGCAGCCGATATTTGCAGACGGTTATTTACAGGCGGTATCATGGACGTTGATGTTTATCAGTCTCTTATTAATGAAATTGCCGATGACTACTACAGTGACTGAGTACGTAATTAAATACAATTACTATAATAAAATGATCGTACATAGTACTCAACGTGGACCAACTATGGTCAGGGTAATAAATTCACGATTACCAGTATACAAAACAACCTACGGAGATGGACTAGGTGATGTTGTTCAGGGTCTATTTAGAAGGATAGCCCCAAAAGCAATACCGATCGCAAAGCAACTGGGTATGAAAGCTATTGATGTTGTTCGTGAAAAAGGTATTGGTGCTATGGGTAATCTCGCTGGTAAAGCATTTTCAGCGATTAAAGATAGACTAGCACGATTAATACGACGAAAACCTCAACCTGTAAAATTACCTAGTACTGAAGTAATGCCTGTAAATGTCAGTAAAATAATAAATCAAGTTGCTAATCAAAAACTAACAGAGTTGGCTGATGTACCAATGTCAGAAAAAGAAAAAAATATAACCGCTAGTCTGATAGCAGGAAGTGGTCTCACTTCCCGAAGTGGTCTTCGTTTTAGACGATAATAATTATAATAAAGATGTTCAAGCGAATATCTGATCCAGCATTTGACATGGACGCACCAGTACTTAAAGATGAGTCTATGCGTGATTATCAATATTATTCTTATGACGCTCGAATTCCAGATCAGCGTGGACGAATTGAACTGCAAGTTCAGGATACAAGTAGGTATTTCCTACCCGCTGAGGCTTTTATTGAGGTTGAAGGTGAAATTTTAAATAACGCTGCTCCTGCAGCACCAGTAGCATATGGAGCTGAAGTTAGGGTTGGTTTTGTTAATAATGGTATTATGGCGTTATTTGATAGTGCTACGTACATGATTGACGGAAAAAATATTGAATCAATCCAGAAAGACGTCGACGTTGCAACGACAATACTTGGCCTTGCAAGATACAGCGATGATTATTCAAGATCAACTGGTCCATCAATGATGTTTGTAAAGGATACTTCTAACCACCCTGACAATAGAAATCAGATTCCTCGACAGCCCAATAATCGAGCTGTTCCTCCTGTTGCTGCTGCTATTGAAGATCTATATTTTCCAAATCCAGAATTTAACTTAGGATTTGCAGCACGTAGATCAATGTTAAAAGGTAATAGGAGAGCATTTTCATGTGCGATTCCACTGTCACATATCTTTGGATTCTGTAGAAATGTCAGAAAAGTCATTTTTGGAGCCAAACATACAGTTGTACTTGTACGAAAAGCAACCGACAACGATGCATTATGGAGACCCATTGGTGATGCTGGTAGTGTAATTCTTACGAAGCTTTCATTGTGGATGCCGCTGATGACCCCATCAATAACTGAAGAAGAACGTCTACTCTCTTTTATGAATCAAGGTGGTAAATCAGCATTATCGTGGTTAACAATGACCACAGATGCTATCCAGAGTAATATTAATGGTTTATTTACATGGCAAATAGCTTCTCAGCAAGGTGTTTCTACGCCAAGACATATATTTATTGCATTTCAAGATGCTGCACGGGTGGATGATCAAACACGTAGTATTATGATATTTGACAATCTTGGTGTTTCCGAAGTTTCCTTAAGAATAAATGGACATCAAGAACCATCCGAGGATATTTTATTGAATTTCGATCAAAATCATGTAGCACGTGCATATCATCGATTAATGACGTTCATGGGACGTGATCAAAATATTGATACTGGTTTACAAATATCACAATTGGATTTTACAACCTTATACCCAATTTATTACTTTTCGCTCGAACATTTAGATTTAGCCAGACAGTCAGTAGTCGATATACACTTTCGAGCTCGTGTGATAATAGGAGTTATTACCAATTACAGAGCAATTGCTGTCATACTCAGCGATAAATCGATGTTACTTGAAGGTGCTGGTGGACGAATGAGAGTCGTTGATGCTCCAGTAGAAAACATGTGTGATTAAATTATTCATGAATATTAATTCAGATATAATTGTTTTCACACCAACACATAAACTCGCCAGAGAAATAAAAGAACGAGAAGTAAGATCATGTACATATCATAGTTTCTTTAGATGGTGTGGAGACACATGGACTCCTGAGCGAATGGGTGAGAAATATATACCTAAATATATTATCTGGGACGAGGTATGCACGGTCTCGTTAGAAATATTAAAAACATTTCTTGAATGGTTATTGACGAAGAATACTGCTATAATAATGTGCGGTGATCATGGTCAACCACCACCTTTTATTGGACAGTCTCCACATGAATGGCTGAAGAATAACGTAGATTATTACGAAGAAATAAATGATGACTATAGAGCTATTGATGAACCGCTGAAGGAGTTTAAAAAATTAATCAGACTACAACCAGACAGAGTACAATGTGAAATAATGCGAGGAGTAATTCCAGAGACTTCTATGAGTGATTTTTTAACTTTATGGAATCCCGCTGATTTAATAGTTGCAAGTAGAAAGATAGTTCGTGATGAACTACAGAATAAATTATTTCTGTTACATAAAGAAAAGTTTTCAGATCTACCGGTACCATTATGTTATCGCCCAGCAGATACTCGACGACAGAATATTGATGTTGAAATTCCTGGTGGTGGAATACAGAATCTCGTCTTGAATGATATTATTTTAGTCGATATTAATAATGTTGAGAATGCGCTGAATATGAATAAATCACCGTGGACGTTAGGATATGCTATAACTATTCACTCATCACAGGGGTTAACTATTTCCGATACAAATATCTGGATTATAGATGATCGGATTGAATGGTCGAATTTAGTCTATCTCGCAGTTTCTAGAGTCAGAAGAATATCTCAACTACATAGGGTTATTATGAATTTTACAGAAAATAATGATCAACTGTTAATAATGACGTAATAAGAAAAAAACTATCTGGTTATAAGCAGTGTGATAAAAAAAATAAGCGTGACTTTGATATTGATGTTGAATTTATTATAAAACTAAAAGCACAACAGAATAATAATTGTGCAAGTTGTAACTGTAATATGTTATGGCAATATTCGAATAATAATCCAAGACAATTTACCGTAGATAGAATTAATAGTGATCTTGGTCATATACGTGATAATGTGATGCTGACCTGTCTTGAATGTAATCGACGTAGAGGTTCTGGTTATGTAATTGTATGTGGTGGTAATTGTGTGTCTTTAGGAATTACCTGTAATTGTTCACGAACAAATCCACGTTGAGGGGCTCTCGAATCTAATCTGTAGATTGGAGGTCTACCAGTAGATCTAACTACACCAGAAATTGTACGTGTAGTCACGCTCCACATAGGATCAGTTGCTCTTTTTTTGCCACCTTCAAGTTCGCCAGGCTCGTATAAATATCTTACAGTTACATTACCTAATACTGGTTGAGGTTGATGTCTGTCATTGCTACGGGGTATATATTTTTTTGTGATCGCATTAGAAGGTTTCATGGAAGTTGAACGAGTAATTTCGTTATTTAATGCAGCTATCACACTTGGTAACCTCGCAACCCATTCACGAAATCTCTCACCGGATTTAAAGTCAGTAGATATTTCCTTTGCGTATTGATATCCAAATAACCGCTCAGCAAGTGTTCTATTAAATCGTTCAACGATTGCCTGATCACGATGAATTTCAGTATGTCCTCGTCTGATTTTAACGTTATGTTTTTTCATTAACGATAATACTACTCCAAGAAATTCTTTGACAGGATCAACCTGTAATAACTGGCCATCGCAAAGGTCCTCGCTGATAAATTCGTTCAAACGCAGATGAAACTTCAAACGCTGTCTTTGTTGATAATGGTTCAGCTTCTTTATATCTACTTGCAACGTCAACGACAGTTAATGCGTATTTGTATGTGCGTGACTGACTTTTACCAATTTTAATGGTATCGTGTGGTAAAAATAAAATATCTGCTTGATGAACCTCATTAGGGACGCTGACATCAAAATGTGCATATTGAATATTTTTAGGTGGCGGTAGATAAATTTGCCATATTGCCTGTCGTGCTAACCACGCTGCAGCAACAGAACGTGAGACTTTTGCTGCTTCAGATAATTTAGTAATAGCTGATCTGCCTCTCCAATATCCTCTTGGGCTATAATAAATGGATTCCATTATAATATTTATATAATTAATTACCAGCCCCTAGCATTATTTTACTTTTCATGGCAGATTTTACTAGAAAACTAGCTATTTTATCACTGACAGATTTATTAGGTATAGAATTTAATGCATGAATCAATTTTACATCTGCGAGATGCCTTTGTTGTAAATCTTTACTTTTATACGCAACATCATGAACATGACATGCTTTATCAATCTTATTTATTGGATACTCTCC
>JAECUM010027120.1:0-21333 GCA_016617855.1 Megalonaias nervosa | reverse complement strand
CTTCATTAGAGAAATTACCAGGAACCCCATGGGCTAAATACCCCAGTGAGAAACACCTTCATGGATATAATTATTGTGGTCCTGGAACCCGACTTGATATCCGACTTGATGATCAAGATCAACCAAGACCAGGAGAGCATCCAGTAAATAAGATTGATAAAGCGTGACATGTTCATGATTTTGCATATAAAAGTAAGGATTTACAACAACGACATCTCGCAGATGTAAAATTGATTCATGCGTTAAATTCTATACCTAATAAATCTCTCAGAGAAAAACTCGCTAGTTTTCTAGTAAAAACTGCTATGAAAAGTAAAATAATGCTAGGGGCTGGTAATTAATTATATAACTAATATAGTGGAATCTGTTTATTATTCCCCGAGAGGATATTGGAGAGGCAAAGCAGCTATTACTAAACTTTCCGAAGCAGCAAAAGTCTCACGTAATGTTGCTGCAGCGTGGTTAGCACGACAGGCAATATGGCAGATTTATCTACCACCACCTAAAAAAATTCAATACGTACATTTTGATGTCAGCGTCCCTAATGAAGTTCATCAAGCAGAAATTTTGTTTTTACCACACGATACTACTAAAACACGTGGACGAAAATCACGCACATACAAATACGCATTAACTGTCGTTGACGTTGCAAGTAGATATAAAGAAGCGGAACCATTATCAATAAAGACAGCATCTGAAGTTGCATCTGCGTTCGAGCGAATTTACCAGCGAGGACCTTTGCGATGGCCACAATTATTACAGGTTGATCCTGGTAAAGAAGTTCTTGGTGCAGTATCATCATTGATGAAGCGACATAACGTTAAAATCAGACGAGGGCATACTGAAATTCATCGTGATCAGGCAATCGTTGAACGATTTAATAGAACACTTGCTGAGCGGTTATTTGGATATCCATACACAAAGGAAATATCTACTGACTTTAAGTCCGGAGAGAGATCTCGTGAATGGATTGCAAGGTTACCAAGTGTGATATCTGCATTAAATAATGAAATTACTCGTTGAACTTCCATGAAACCTTCTAATGCGATTACAAAAAAATATATACCCGTAGCGATAAACAACAACCTCGACCAATATTAGGTAATGTAACTGTAAGATATTTATATGAGCCTGGGGAACTTGAGGGTGGTAAAAAAAGAGCAACCGATCCTATCTGGAGCGTTACTACACATACAATTTCTGACGTAGTTAGATCTACTGGAAGACCTGCAATCTGCAGACTAGATTCTACAGCCCCTCAACGTGATTTGTACGTGAACAATTACAAGTAATTCCTGCGGATACACAATTACCACCACGTTCACTTATGTAAATTAGCACCAGGGCGTCCAGCGCCCCGAGGTCGATTGCATTCAAGACAGGTCAGCATCACATTATCACGTGTGTGACCTAGATCGCTATTAATTCTATCTAGGGTAAATTGTCTTGGAATATTATTCGAATACTGCCATAGCATCTTACAGTTACAGCTTGCACAATCCTTATTCTGTAGTTGTTTTAGCGTCATAAAAAATTCAGCATCAATATCAAAGTCATGCTTATTTTTTTTTGTCACATTGCTTATAACCCGCAAATTTTTTCTTTATTGCAGCAGTGTCGTTAGTGATCTCCTCAGTTATCACGTAATCTATAATAACCCTATGTAGTTGAGATATTCTTCTGACTCGAGAAACTGCAAGATAGACTAAATTCGACCATTCAATCCGATCATCTACGATCCAGATATTTGTATCAGAAATAGTTAATCCTTGAGATGAGTGAATCGTTATAGCGTATCCTAACGTCCACGGAGATTTATCCATATTCAATGCGCATTCAACAACATCAATAGCAACCAAAACAATATCATTCAAGACGAGATTCTGTACCCTTGGTGGAACCAAGGCACCAGGAATTTCCACTTCGATATTCTGGCGTCGAGTGTCCGCTGGGCGATAACACAAAGGTACATGTAGATCTGAAAACTTGTCTTTGTGTAACGTAAATAATTTCTTCTGTAGTTCATCACGAACTATCTTTCTACTTGCGGCTATCAAATCAGCGGGTCTCCATAAATTTTAAAAATCACTCATTGTAGCTTCTGGAATTACTTTATGCATTATCTCACATTGTATTTTATCTGGCTGCAGTTTGATTAATCTTTTAAGTTCTTTCAGCGGTTCATCACTGGCTCTACGGTCAAAATTTATTTCTTCATAATAATCTACGTTATTCTTCAGCCATTCATGTGGAGATTGTCCAACAAAAGGTGGTGGTTGACCATGATCACCACACATTATCACAGCAGTATTCTTTAATAACAACCATTCAGGAAATACTTTTAATACTTCTAACGACACCGTGCATATCTCGTCCCATATAATATACTTAGGTATATATTTTTCACACATTCTCTCAGGAGTCCATGTGTCTCCGCACCATCTAAAGAAACTATGGTATGTACACGATTTTACTCCTCGTTCTTTTATTTCCCTGGCTAATTTACGTGTAGTGTTAAAACGATTATATCTGAATTATTATTCATAAATAAGTTAATCGCACTAGTTGTTTTGCCTGAACCACCACATCCGTTAAGATAAACAGTCTTATGTCTAGCCACAGGGTCATATACAGATGGTGCAGATGACTTTTGATGCTTGATTATTATTTTTGTAATATATTTCCATAATTTCAACGTCTGCAGATTCAGAATAGCTAAGTATATTTTCTTGCTTTATCCTCCATGTTCCCCATTCACCATCACCGAGCAGCGGTTTTAATAAATCCTTATGCTTTTTATGTATATAAAATGAATCCGTAGCAACTCTAACAGCATCATTAGGAAATCTGTTTATCATCGACAATAGATTTATTGAAACATAAGCCAACACCGAAGATCATAAATGAGTGAACTGCGGTGAATCACCATCAATATAGCTCACAATCGTACCTAGTTTGGTCCCGTCTGATAAATAAGCATTACATCGGTTTACAAACGTATTTTTTTCCGTTGTATCAGCGATTATAAAATCTAGTTCAGCATCGTCCATAATCAATCTTGAACAGTGTCGTTTATAATCGTATGAACTACCTTGAGTAAACTTACCGATTATCTTTCTACCAAGATCTTTTGCAAGTTTTTCATCGTCCTTGCATTTACAGTCATCTTCGTCAAGATCAACGAATTCTTTCCTGGCATCATCGACAGGTTATGGTAACCAAACTTGCTTCTGTGGACGATACGATTTAATCGCTTCAGTTACTCTCAACGATATTAAAATTCCAGCATCAAGCATATACCTCAACAGCACTATCGGTACCCAGTACTTCTCTGAAAAATGTCTTCGAAACCAAATATAGTTGATAGGATGAAGATTTTGTGCAAACTCGAATAATTCTACACACGTAAATCCTCGTAAATCAAAATCTGGTAGGGGTCCGTTTATCGAAACCTTGGTCATCTCGTGTGATGGATGTCCAAATTTCTTAAAGTATCTAGAACATTCCCCATATCCAAGAAAACTTCCAGGATAACACGCTGCCATATCAACAGAGATAACGTCACTATAGTTGTATTTGTTATTCCATAATCCACCCTGTCCATATTCTATACAACTTTTCTGGACATCTTCAAGAAATTCCGATCGTGTCGGTTTCCGTGAATTTTTCTCCTGAGCGAAATGAGCAGCTACTGATGAAACGGTAAAACAATTATTTAATAATTGTCTAACTTTGACATCGTCTGAAGTATATTTCAGCGCAAGATGTTCCATTTCTTCATGAAGAGATTCTGTACGGCAAATATTACCATTAGGCCGTACAAACTGATCGTAATGTTCGTATTGTGAACTTTGAAATAACCAAACGGATACAGGGTCACTTTTACTGATATTTTTGATAAAATCATGTATATGACCATCATAAAATTTAACCGTTCTATCTCATGGAAATATTTTTACTGCTGAGGTCCACGCATGCGAATTATGATCAATAATATCTATCGGAGCTCCATTTTTTTATGTATTTTGGTTTATATAAAATCTCTCCGGTTAACGTCTTCACTGTTATTGGAAATCTTAATTTATTTTCTAGCTCAGCGACATCTTTGATAGACGCTCCGGTATCTTTAACTGTTTCTGCCCATGTGTTTATTTTTTTACGTCTTAAATCTGTCAGGCCATTACCACGTATCGCATTTGTAAAATGTTCTGTAACTTGTTCAGCTACACAGTTTATTCTCGACAGTTTCATCGGTTTAAGATTCTTAGCGTCAGGTTTATCATTCAGCGGATATATTGCATATACAACTGCGGTCACAGGATACCCCCGCTCATAATATGGCTTATCAATACCAGTCAGTATTCCTGGTTTGGATTTATTATTTAAGAGAACAATCTTGCTTCCCGACTGCACACGTACTGGATCACGCTTATCACGAATAATCCAGATATCGTCATCTGTATTTACAATAAATTTTATTAAAATAAAGTGTTTTTGATTATCAAGGTGGTTAATAATTACTTTTCCTCGTTTGTCATTCATCACATTGAAAACATTTCCAACTCTGAATGTTGACCATGCATGAGCAGCACCATCGTCACGAAATTCTTTTTTGGCTTCACGGATACGTTTAGTTATAGCTTCATTCATTAAAGCTAGATCCTGCATCGAAACACTAAATTTTTATTCTGGTAGTCTGTCAAGGTCAAATCTAGCAGGGGAAGGTTCAATAACGGATAATTCCTCCATATAATTAAAACAAATATTTAAATTGAATTTTTAGTATATATATAATGATTGAAACAAAGAATTACTGCCACTGGCTTAAAATTGGACATACTTCTCCTTGTAACAGAGCATGCGTGAATGAATTCTGTAGCTACCATATGCAATGTGTTAGACATGGAAGTCTAGGACCAAAACCGTGTATTCAGTGTGGTGCTGGAGTCAGAGGAAAAACTCGGTTATGTGTGAAATGCGGCGGTAAAAAATATAGAGAATTAAAACGTTATTATGACAAAAAAAGTAATACATCGTTAGGTAAATCCCCTATAAAAACCGCAGAGGATTATCTGGCCAGATTTCAGAATAATGATTTAGACAAATAGTATTAGTATATAAATGGAGCAAAACGAATTTGTGAAACATCCGATCATCAAAAATTATGAAGCGTCTCGAGCTGGTGTTATTAGAAACTGCAGACTGAAAAAACCAGTCGGTAGTCTTGATAATACTGGTTATTTTAGATTCAATGCTGGGGGAAATAGATATTTATTTCATAGGTTCATTTTTGAGTGTTATTTTGGATTGATTAAAGACGAATTTGTAGTTGACCACTTGGATGGGAATCCCCAGAATAATCAGCTATCTAACTTGCAAGTCGTTACACAAAGTCAAAATTCTATACGTGGAAATACAGGAAGGTGTAAAGTATTCGGAAAGAGAGTTATTAAATCCATAAATACAGAAACAGACCAAGAAATAACTTTCCCATCAATAAACGCAGCTGCCAGATATTTTGATATACATCCAAGATCGGTACAATTTGCAGCTGATAAAATGTACAAATCTGCATTTTCGAAAAAATATAATCAGCGGGTAATATTTGAATACGTCAAATAACTATTTCTTAACAAAAACAGTATTACTGTATATAGTTCGACTGTCAATTTTGCCAAGGTTTTTGTTTGGCCATAATTACAGTCAAGGGTCCACCTTCACCGTCGCTGCTCTCAGCGTCACTATCATTTTTGACAGAATCAGATAACATAATCTTTCTTAATTGCATTATACGATTGTCCACGATCTTTTTTCTTTCGTACTCGTGAGACAGTTCGGATTTAACCTTTTCGATTGACTGTGCAAGAGGTGTAAATAGCTTTGCCTGATCATCGTTTACCATAGCTAGTGATTGAAGCATAGATTGATCGATTAATTTTATAAATCTGTAATTTGAAGGTAGTGTATATTTATTATCAAATTTTCTCTGTTGCAGTGATTCAAAATCGCACATGATTTTCTGAGAGGGTCGAGATTATCAGATATTTTTATTCCGTTATGTTTTAGTTTTTTAATAGCACAGATAATATCATTGATGTTTTCATGGTTCATTATATATATATTTATATATTTAAAATAAGTTTTAACTTTGGTCTTTATTTTATCAAAAATAAACAGCAGCGATGACATTCGGTCTACCATTCCACTGGGGTCCCTTCTGCTGGTAAAGCCTTTACCAATAAGATCCTAAGAGTCCCTTTTTTATATGGCATCTATTGCCTGATTTTTTTTTTGTATGGGCACTCTTCATGGTTAAGACCTGTCTTATGGTCCACAGGCATCTTATTGAGACTTTTTGGTCCAGCGGACATTCTTTCTGAATGCCCCTATGTGGGTACCCTTCAGTGAGGTCACAAGGTCACGAACTCACATCACCCTACTGTTTATTTTGGGAGGCACGCGCATAGACACTACGATTTCATGTAAACCCTCCCCCAAATCAAACCCCGGGTAAATGCAAAAATACACTCACCACGTTGTTCAACATGGTGAGGGGTACATGAAATCTCAAGGGTTGCTTGCGCCCCCCAATTAAATAGCATCAGTCGCCAAATGCAAGATAATATATCTTTAGCATTTTTTGAGACTCGAACACGCGAGAGTCTGCAGAACTTCGATCTACGTCCAACCGCGTTACCACTTCGGCCATCGCTCTCTTATCAATAATACAGTTAAATTTAAGTATATAAAATATTTGCGCTATCTCACAGGACTTGTATTACTAATGTAGCGTGAATTTACTTCAATTTTTCAAAATTAATAAAATAATCGCACGTATGAATTATCGTTCGTTAAGGTCAAAGTACGTTAGAGCTAAAAATAACTCTACGTACTTGGTATATAAAACTGACGTGAGTTTAAGGTTATTAGAGTCAAATTATCCCTCTCTGTTACAAATTGCTGCTTCACTAACAGCGATGCTTACAGAAAACAGATAGATCACTAAATAATTAACGAAAAATGATATATATCGTGTCCGTACGGGGACTGAAATACCTCTATAGATAACATGTATTACAAGGGAGATAATCGTTTAATTTGCTCTACAGAGAGACAGAGCAGAGTTATCGCGCTTCATTATATAATCAATTACAGTGAAAAAAAATAATTTTTATCCGTGTTTTTGAGAGAAAATGTATATAGAGACCTGCCAGGTGTTACAAATGTTGTGATGATTTAGACCCTCACGGAGCAAGAAATCTGACTAAAAAACAAGCAAAAATAACATAAAACAAGCAAAAATAACATAAAACAAGTAAATTTTCTCAGATCTATAATATTTTCTGCATAATGCGCTGATTACAAAAGAATTTATTCGCTAAACGAACAATGTTTGATGCGCTATCACATGTACATAAGTACGACAACTCTACGAGTGTATATATAAATTAATATCAAGATTCTCTCCTCGTAGATCCAAAATGTTTCCAGACTGGTCAGTAAGTTTGAAATTTATTCTCGACAATAATGGATTATGTACACGTAGATAAACGGGGTTAATTGGTTCAGATACAATTAACCACCCAGGCGGAGCTTGAGGACTGAATGTATATAACACATAACCTTGCTACGCAGTGCCACTGCAGTGGTTAGATTTCTCAAGGTCTACTTGATAGCTGCCATCAATTATATCACATACTAGATTGACTGCGATCGTTGATGTTATATTAACAATACCTGGCGATATATGACGGCCTCCACCGTATGGATCGTTGTTATGTTTAAGAATAACCAATGGTGGGTTTTTTCTCCATGAATCAATTACTCCCGGATAATATTCTTCAATAAGATCAGTTAATGATTTCTTTAGCTCTTCAGAGTTAAATCCGGGAATTATAAATGTTTGTATGTCTTTTTCTGTTATTGTGTAATGATTAAGAAACAATTGCTTAAGTTCTGGAGATGTGTAAGGATTTCCATCGAGTTTAGTCACAACGTTTATAATACTTCGATTGGCGATGTATAAATCAAATAGGATCCTATTTAAATGTTTTATTGACACGATTATCTGATTTTTTACATCATCGTTATAATGTTGAGATAATAAAATAAATAAATTTCTTAAATCATTAAGTGTTTTATCGTATTCGGGTTTAATATGATCTAAAAATCTTTTAAAAATTTTTTTATCAACAATATCTCTAGTAGTCTGCGTCTTGGCGTCTACGATGATAGCATTAAATGCTGATCTATTCATCTTGGGGGTCCTTCGACCGTCAAAATCAGTAAAGTAATATCTATTGTCGTTTGGATCAAATTCAAGTAATATATAAGACCATGGTTGTTTTTTTTCGTTATTCTGGAAGTTTTATAAATATTTTTTCCGTTGTGAGAAATTCATTTTTGGTTGGTTCTGAAATTCCATTATAAATCGGTGCAACATAAGGCCATCCTAACACAGATCTGATGGAACTTTGATAGATGTCTACGAGATAACCAGGGGAATTTATTTCAATAGCCGCTGATAATGTTGGTTCGTAAGCAGTAATCGCTATTTTGGATTCTGTTTCTGTAATGGATTTAATTCTGCGTTGAAATCCATCGTTGATCTGTTCTATCTGATAACTGCCAGTTGGAATACTAACTACTTGCAAATCAGGAGTTCCATCAGGTTTATTCTTATTTGCGAATACTAATGAATTATTTGGCTGTAGTCCACCAAATGGTTTTGATCTAATATTAGGCCAGCTATGATAAACCCGTAACTGTGCTAATGCTATTTCTTTTGCAGGAATTGCGGTTGGAAAGTTAACGCTAAATTCAGGACTGGTCGAACTTAATGAAATCATTGTAGTTTTGACTGAGTCATATTAGTGACAATCTGCTGAAGTAATTCCCTGTCTGTCATTATTATTATCGTTATTATTTAATTCGTCAAAGTCATTAGCAATCACCTTAAACGCATCATCATAGGTTTTGATCATCATCGCAAATTCAGTATCGGATATTTCACCATCACTAACGCATGAAGAAATATACAAGGATAGTTTAGAACATGCCTCTGTTACTGTATGTAATTTAATCATATAATCGTGCAATTTAGCATTTGTACAGGTATCTATCTTTTTAGCTATAATACCGAGAACACCAGCAATAGTCGTTGATGCTGAAACAATGATGGTTATAACAGCAGGTGCTGTCATCGTCAATGTTGGTAATAATAATCCTGTTCCAGCAATAACAGCAGAAATCGAGTAAACAACTACATTGATGACAACTATACGCCTTTGTATTTATTTATTTTTATGTTATATTAATCAATAAAATCCTTTAGTTTAGACAGACGTTCATATACTTGATTGTATCTGTAACGTTGAACGTCGATGCGAGACTGAGGTTGATCCATTATTGTTATATTAAGTGACTAATTGTGGCGTTTCAGTTACAAATTCCAAACACCACCAGTAAGACGTTGCGGTTATTGTTTGATCATCTGCTTCCAGTAAAAATATTTCTTCAGCATCTTTATTTAACACTATAGATACAACTCCAGAGAAAGCATCAGTTGAATGACGTCACGGAAATGTTGTAGTATAAATTTTAAACTTTGCCAAGCTAAAGATAGACAGTCTATACACACCAGTAAATTTTGCAGTATATTTAATAGTGTTATTTTGCTGTGACCATGTTGTTAATCCTGATGCTACTGTGTACACGACATTGACGATCTGATTGTGAGGAATTTTAATCAGATTAGTTTTTTGAATAATATTAGGTATTCCACTAACAATATCATTGAGTTTCATGTTAACGTCTGCTAGTTTTATGTCAACGGTTGGTGGATCATCAAAAAAATCTTTGATGGGTTTGTTTATGTCTCTACGAAAATTTAAAAAAGTTTGTACGTGATTAGTAAAAGTACCATTGAGTGTGGTCATTTCGGTATTGATTGTTTTTAGCGAAGTTTTCGTAGGAATGTTGCTATCGTCTACATATTTCTTCGTTGCAGCGTCAAAATCTGATTCTGGTGTTCTAAGATTATTAATACCATTATTATTCATATTGAGAAATGCACGCATTATACCACCGTTGACTAACACGTACTTAGATTCTTGATCATCGACATATTTTTTTGTTGCGGCGTCTGTATCTACGTTTGGATTTCCAAGGCCTATAATTTTATTTCGATACATGATAATGTAATCCGTGAATGAATCGCCAGCTAGCTTGATAAAATCGTTAACTGATTTACCAGCATCTTGTATTTTACCCTGATCGGCGAAAAAAAACGATATTATTAACAACTGCAGTAGGAATTCGTACGAGTACATCCGTCAGTTGTAAGTTACTCGTTTTTAAGCGTCCTTGTTTATCCTGAAAAACAACGACGTCATTTTGATCCACACTTGTAATATTTAATAAATCGTCAATCTCATTTCTGAGTTGATCAAGAGTTGCGTATTTAGATAAATCAGCTTGCTTCTGAGCTTTGCGAGATCTTTCGTAAATATCTACCATTTGTTACGTATCGGCTCGTTCAAAGTAACACAAAGAAAGAGTGACTACAACAAGCTTTGTAAATTTTTACAAAAATAATTTATTTCCCTAGAAAACACAGTGAAAAGATAAATATATGAAGCAAGACTTAAGATTTACGAAAAAGATCCAAAAATATGTTCTAAATTCGTGAAAGCACATAAGTTCTGTGAATAAACAGTTCAAAATTGATACAGTCTGAATCTCAGTTCCGTTCCAAGATGGCGGATGATTACGTCAGACGAAGGCTAACACAAAATGTCCAGAATGTTCACTGTAAAGCACAATTTGTATTGTTCTGTTCCGATTTAGAAGTAATTTCATCAAATGTCTTTGTCCAAAGCAAGTAGTGTTGTTCTCCAGGGAAAATAATTAATTAGAAAGTAGATGAAATAGAGCTACCACCACTAACAACACACATGTTGTTCCTCGTACGAATGCGCAACTCTTTCCAGCACAGAAATACCTTTCTTAAGGTATTATAAACTTTTTAAGATGTTATGATGTGACTCTGAACTACGACTGACTACGACTAATGCTACGACTCTATGACCAAAAATTTCTTACAGGTAACTGAGCATTTAAAACAAGCTAATGCGTCATTACATGTACACACGCATGAAGTACACGTGTGATTTCGAAATCACTACAATGCGTAAACAAGTATTATTTTGAAATAACATGGTCACAGCCAATCATTTACATAGCTCTTTCTCACTGTTTACTTGATACGAAAAACCGTCATGCAAAAATCGTGCTTACACGAGTCGCATATACGTTTTAAATAAATATGACGTTTCTAACAAACTATTAGACCTTGCTAACATAATCATCACCATAACAATAATAATAATAACATTTAGTGGTATAAAAAATAAAAATGAAACAAATTAGAAGAATTTAAATTTTAACACATATGTAATTTGACTACAGGGTCGTAACACTTTCCCCGTAAAGAAAAAAGAAAGATTTATGTAATAAAGCTTTCTTTTTTACCAGATGTAAACTATACACGAGGTAAAAAAAAAAAAAAATATTTACATAAGAAGAACTCTTATGAATCTACAGAAAGGTGTATATGAAAATGACATTTCTATACACAGGAAAGTGCATCTGCAATTAAATTATCTTTTCCTTTAATGTGCCTGATGTCAAGATTGTACTCTTGCAAAAATAAACTCCATCTCAACAGTCTTTGATTTTTATTTTTCATTCTGCTGATGAAAGTAAGGGGGTTGTGATCACTAAACACAACAACCGGAGAAGGAGCCGAGCTAACATAAACTTCAAAATGCTGTAATGCTAGCATTAAAGCCAAGCATTCCTTCTCGATTGTTGAGTAGTTTCTTTGGTGTTTATTTAATTTCTTAGAGAAGTAACACACTGGGTGTTCAACACCATTTTTGTCATCTTGAAGCAAAACTGCTCCAACCCCAACATCACTTGCATCCACAGACAGTTTGAATGGTTGACTGAAATCTGGAGCTGTTAAAACTGGTGCACTTTTAAGTATGGCTTTTAATCTATCGAAAGCCTCTTGACATTTTCCAGTCCAAAGAAACTTGTTTTTCTTTCTCAACAAGTTTGTCAGAGGTTCAGCAATATCAGAAAATTAGAACAAAATTTGCGATAGTACCCAGCCATACCCAAAAATCGCATCAGCTTTTTTTTATTGACAGGCACAGGAACATAAGAAATAGCCTTGACCGTAGCATCTATAGGCTTAATTTGACCATGTCCCACAATATGTCCTAGAAAAGTAACACACGCACGGCAAAACTCACTTTTAGATAAATTAACAGTCAAATTTGCATCCGTGAGTCTGTCGAAGAACTTCCGAATCGTGGCTAGATGTTCTTTCCAGATGTTGTTGTAGATGATGACATCATCAATATAGGCATCACAATTGTCTAGGCCAGAAGTAATTATATTCATAAGGCGTTGAAAAGTATTTGGAGAACCCTTCATCCCAAATGGCATTACTTTATACTGGTAGAGTCCATCTGGAGTCACAAATGCCGAAATTTCTTTTGCTCTTTCCGTTAATGGAATTTCCCAAAAACTCTTCAGAAGGTCGAATTTGGTGACGTATTTGGCATTTCCAATTTTGTCGATACAATCGTCGATTCTTGGCAATGGAAATGAGTTTGTTTTTGTTACACTGTTCACCTTCCAATAATCCGTATACATTCGGAACGTTTTATCCGGTTTCGGAACAAGAATTCCCGGTGAACTCCAATCACTCTTACTGGGCTCTATAAAATCATTTTCCAGTAAATACTGAATCTGTTTTCATGTATTCCTGTTTCAAAGGATTCATCCTGTATGGGTGTTGTTTCATGGGTTTCGAATCTACTATTTCAACGTTGTGAAAAATTTTGTTTGTCCTTGTAGGCACGTCTGGAAACAAGTGCTCATATTCAAACAATAATTGTTTAAGTTCACTTTTTTCTTGATCTTATAAATGAGAAAGTTTCTGGTCTAGATTTTTCCATAACTTCCGAATTCCGAAGACTTGTTGTTCCAAGATTAGTAGAATCCAGCTGAATTCCTTCATTCAAATCCTCAGTTGGTGAGACAGGTACAACTAAATTAATTGCATGATTTACCTGGCTATTTCTTTTAACATAATAGTACCCCATTAATTTACTTAGACTTGAGTACTAATATTATAATTTAACTCATTCATTTTTTTCTTTACTCTGTAAGGGCCATAAAATCTAACTTGAAGAAAATTCTGCAGAATGCACAAGAGAGAATGGACTTTATTACAGGACTTATAAATTCTCTCTAGTACACTTTGGTGAAACCATAGTTTCACTTTTAACTTAAACTGCTGCATGCCAAATTCAAGTATAACAAGCTGGAACATTCCAGTCTTAAAATCTGGCCTTTGACCAGATTGAACAAATTTGAGAAGGCCAAATTGAGCAAAATTCCTCAAAGGAATTACCTCTGGAAAACTTTTTGACGCACACTTGATGGTCAACAAATTTTGGTTACCTGACTGGGTCTTTAGTAAGGGATCAACACAGTCTACCATAATTCTATTGAGTGGTTCATCAAATGCAGGAATTGGTTGCAGATGAGCTTTAGGTATCTTTTGATTTGGTTTTCCTACAATTTGACAAGTATGACAAGATCTACAAAACTTGCAAACATCACTTTTGATTTTTGGCCAATAAAAGTGAGTCAAGATCTTGTGATACGTTTTATATATCCCTAAATGACCAGCCATAGGAGTTTCATGGGCCAAACTAAGTATTTCCTGTCTGTAAGGTTTCGGAACCACAATCTGATATTTTACTGACCATTCCTCACTAGCAGGTACTTCGAGAGGTCTCCATTTTCTCATAAGAACTCCATTCTTAATGAAGTAACAGACAGGTACTTCAGTTGCTTCTTTTTCACTAACGGCCTGCTGAAACAAACAGGAGATCTCAGGATCCTTCTCCTGTTCGACGACAAGTGATTGTCGTTTATCACCCTGATCAGATAAAAGAGAATGAGTATTCAAACGAGGATCACTATAATCAATACCTTTTGACTGATCCAAATTAGAAGTGAAAGTGACCTCATCAAAAGCCTGACCAATACATGTGTCAGCTAAAGGAATACATTCCTTATCAAAATCATTCTCAAGAGCTTTCTTTGCCATAGCTCTGGTAACTGCACAAGCTGGGAATAAATCAGGGATTTCTTTTTCAAAGGATCAACTTTCTGATCCAAAGAAGGCTTGTCAGTTACAAGTGGATTAACCACAACCTTGTCTCCAGCTAAGTCATTGCCTAGCAACAAATGAATGCCCTCAACGGGTAAAGTAGACACTACACCGACTGTCACATGTCCTGAAACTAAGTCTGATGACAAATTAACAGAATGGAGAGGAACATTAACAAAGCCGCACTCTACTCCCTGAATGAGAACACTCACTAGAACAGGTCTTCTCAGAAGAAGGCAAAATACCTGAAACTAAAAGACTCTGAGAAGCTCCTGTATCCCTCAAAATTTTAATAGGGATAGGATTGGCCAAATCACCCAAGAGTGATATAGAACCCTTCGACATGAATGGTTCAAAATTCTCCATAACACAATCAGACTGAGGTTTTTCAAACCCAACAAATGTATTGTTTTCAATACATGACCGTGACCTTGACCTCTTAGAAATAAGAGCATTTGGGATAGGTCTATCTTGATTCTGAGGCCTATATTTCAATTTGAAGCAATCAGAAATGACGTGTCCTTTTTTCTTACAATAGGTACACGTAGGAATAGACAAGGATTTTGAATCAAGTCTTTCAGAGGCTTGATTTTTAGAATCTGTGCCAGATTGAGTTTCACTGAGAGTCGTTTTTGACTGAAACACCTTAATATCAGTAGACTGCTGAGTGAAAGGTTTGCTTACAGCAGGAACTTTATGAGTTAAGGAATATTCATCAGCAGCAATAGCAGCTTTTTCCAAGGTTTTGACCTTATGATCTTCAAGGTGATTTTTGATATCACTAGGAATACAGTTTTTAAACTCTTCAAGTAATGCCAGTTGTTCGAGTCTTTCATAATCATGTTCAATTTTCTCAGACAGACACCATCTCTTGAACAACTGTTCTTTTTCTCTAGCAAATTCAACATAAGTGTGTCTTGTTTCTTTTTTGTAGTTTCTGAACTTTTGCCGATAAGCCTCAGGGATTAACTCGTAACCCTTCAAGATGCATTCCTTAACCAAATCGTAATCAGAACTTTGTTGTACTGGCAGAGATATATAGATCTCTCTGGCCTTGCCATAAAGTACGCTCTGCAATAATTGAGTCCAATACTCTCTTGGCCATTTCGAATTCTCAGCAACTTTTTCAAAAAGAATAAAATATTTATCTACTTCCTTTTCACTAAAAGGGGGAACTAACTTGATGTTTCCTACAATGTTAAAATTTGAACTTGCACTGGAAATGGAATCGTGCCTGTCACTTGCCAGATCCAATTCTTTCATTTTAATTTGCATCTGTCTCTCTCTGTCCCTTTCTTCAAATTGCATTTGTTCCTTTTGTAATTCTATTTGCCTTTCTTTTTCCCTTTCTTCTAATTGCATTTTCATTTCTTCATTCTGACTCTGAAGCTCGAGATTCCTTAACTCTATTTCCATTTTGTTTATTTTTAGTTCTAATTTCTTACTGTCAGATTCTGTCATGGACTTACTGACAGATGCCAAAACACTTTGGTCAAAAACATTCTGTCCTACCAAATAATGAATTAAAATTTTTTTGATTTCTTGCTTTGTCAAGGAAGCTTTAACTTCAGAAAGATCGTACTTTCTGGCAAGTTCAAGCAACTCATCCTTCTTCAGACTATCCAACTGCTGTTGAGTTGGACTAGAAAGAAAACTCTCCACTTTTGACATTCTTAAAGCCTGTTGTTGTCACTAAAATTTCAAATAAAATGAACTAGGGAATTTAAATTTCAAATTTTAGCCAATTTGATATATCAGCCAATTTCATAGATCTATCCCGGACGAGCAACCCAATTTCTTTATGTTACGTATCGGCTCGTTCAAAGTAACACAAAGAAAGAGTGAAGACAACAAGCTTTGTAAATTTTAACAAATATTAATTTATTTTCCTAGAAAACACGGTGGAAAGATAAATATATGAAGCAAGACTTACGATTTACGAAGAAGATCCAAATATATGTTCTAAATTTCTGAAAACACATAAGTCCTGTGAATAAACAGTTATAAAGTGATACAGTCTGAATCTCAGTTCCGTTCCAAGATGGCGGATGATTACGTCAGACGAAGGCTAACACAAAATGTCCAGAATGTTCACTGTAAAGCACAATTTGTATTGTTCTGTTCCGATTTAGAAGTAATTTCATCAAATGTCTTTGTCCAAAGCCAGTAGTGTTGTTCTCCAGGGAAAATAATTATTTAGAAAGCAGATGAAATACAGCTACCACCACTAACAACACACATGTTGTTCCTCGTATGAATGCGCAACTCTTTCCAGCACAGAAATATCTTTCTTAAGGTATTATAAACTCTGTAAGATGTTATGATGTGACTCTGAACCACGACTGACTACGATTACGACTCTGACTACCACTCTATGACTGACTCTAAACTTTTCTTACAGGTAACTGAGCATTTAAAACAAGCTAATGCGTCATTACATGTACACACGCATGAAGGACACGTGTGATTTCGAAATCACTACAATGCGTAAACAAGTATTATTTTGAAATAACATGGTCACAGCCAATCATTTACATAGCTCTTTCTCACTGTTTACTTGATACGAAAACCCGTCATGCAAAAATCGTGCTTACACGAGCCGCATATACGTTTTAAATAAATATGACGTTTCTAACAAACTATTAGACCTTGCTAACATAATCATCACCATAATAATAATAATAATAATAATAATAATAATAATAATAATAATAATAATAACAATAACATTTAGTTGTATTAAAAAATAAAAATGAAACAAATTAGAAGAATTTAAATTTTAATACATATGTAATTTGGCTACAGGGTCGTAACACATTATATTTATTAGTATCCGTTTAAATGTGACAATGTGGTATATTCATGCACGGCTTTTTCAGGTGGTTTTGTTGATTTTGATAAAGCATCAAGTACATTAAGTACTTCACGACCACATATTGGTGGATCAGCTAGTGTTTGTGTTGGTAACGTTGAATACCAAATTGGAGCAATATTATTGCTGACAGAATGAAGATATTCCTTAGATGGCACTAATCCATATGAATCAAAATAAATAATTCCACGTGGATCAATTGCATATCCAACCCTATATCAATCCCTGCCTGGTCCAGAATTTTTATCGAGATTAATAATACCAGTTTCAATATTATTCGGTTGTTTTGGTAATTGATCGCACATAAAAACACCTCTGAAGTTTTTTATTTTTAGTAGCATTAAGTAAATCAAAATTGGACATAGGCGATATCAGTAAACTGTCCAGGGAAGTCTTAGACCCTTTCCGTACCATGAATATGGGGTCCCTGGTAATCTTAGACCTCTTACCTTTTTTTTGATTCCCTGTCCGGTTGCTTTCTTTAATGCCATTCCAGCAGCGGTTCCAACAGCGCCTAATGCAGCTGCTTTTGCAACAGCTGGGGCTGCAGCGGCTATTAAAGCTGGTATACCTGCGAGAAGTGGAAATATACCACCTGTCTTAACATCATCTTTGATGGCACCCGCAGAAAGATTAAGTTTTATACCTTTATTTGATTTTTTAGCTTCATTGAAGTTTCTGAATTGACGCTCGGTCAACGATAATTTATTTGAACCGCTCATCTGATCTCGCTTTAGCGATATTTTTATTCCACAGTTATTTTTTGATGCTGATTGTAGCCTTTTAATCTGACCAGGAGTCAGGGTAACACTAGTGTGATGATATGACATTATAATTATTATCCTGATTTTAAATCAAGGTGATCTAATTACGTGTTACATATTTTCTACTGGGGCATCAACGACTCTCATTCGTCCACCAACACCTTCAAGTAACATTGATTTATCGCTGAGTATAACGGCTATTGCTCTGTAATTAGGAATAACTACAATATTTCTGTTAACACGAGCTGGAAAGATTATGTCAACGACTGATTGTCTGGTTAAATCTAAATGTTCTAGTGAAAAGTAATAAATCGGATATAAGTTTGTAAAATCTAACTGTGATATTTGTAAACCAGTATCAATATTTTGATCACGCCCCATGAACGTCATCAGACGATGAGATACACGTGCTACATGATTTTGATCGAAGTTCAATAAAATATCCTCGGATGGTTCTTGATGTCCATTTATCCTCAGAGATACTTCAGAAACACCAAGATTGTCGAATATCATTGCACTACGTTCTTGATTATTTAATCGTGCACCACTTTGAAAAGCAATACATATATGCCGTGGTGCAGAAACACCCTGCTGAGAAGCTATTTGCCATGTAAATAAACCAATAATATTACCCTGGATAGCATCTGTGGTCATTGTCAAATATGACAACATTGATTTACCACCTTGACTCATAAAAGATATTAACCGATCTTCTTCAGATATTGTTGGAGTCATCACCGGCATCCATAAAGAAAGCTTGGTTAATACTATTTTACCAGGATCACCAGCGGGTTTCCATAATGCATCATCGCCCGTGGCTTTTCGTACTAGTACAACCGTATGTTTGGCTACAAAAATAACTTTTCTGACGTTTCTACAGAATCCAAATATATGTGAAAGTGGAATTGAACATGAAAACGCTCTTCTGTCACCTTTCAACATTGATCGACGTGCTAAAAATCCTAAGTTGAAATTTTCATTCATTGATAATACTGCAGGACCATCAGCAGCTCCTCCTGTAGCTCTTACATTACCTATGGTTACGTTTCTGTGATCAGGAAAATTGGTTGTATCCTTTGCAAACATCATTGATGGACCAGCTGATCTTGAATAATCGTCGCTGTATCTCGCAAGACGAAGTATTGTTGTAGCAGCGTCAACGTCTTTCTGAATTGATTCAATAGTTTTTCCGTCAATCATGTACGTAGCACTATCAAACAACGCCATAATGCCATTATTAACAAAACCAACCCTAATTTCAGCTCCATATGCTACTGGTGCTGCAGGAGCAGCGTTATTTAAAATTTCACCTTCTACTTCAATAAAAGCCTCAGCGGGTAAGAAATACTTACTTGTATCTTGAACCTGAAGTTCAATCCTTGCACGCTGATCTGGAATTCGAGCGTCATAAGAATAATATTGATAATCACGCACAGACTCATCTTTGAGTACTGGTGCATCCATGTCAAACGCTGGATCAGATATACGTTTGAACATCTTTATTATAAGTATTATCGTCTAAAACGAAGACCACTTCGAGAAGTGAGACCACTTCCTGCTATCAGACAAGCGGTTATATTTTTTTCTTTTTCTGATAATGGTACATCAGCCAACTCTGCTAGTTTTTGATTAGCAGCTTGATTTATTATTTTACTAATATCTGCAGGCATTACTTCAGTGCTAGGTAATTTTACAGGTTGAGGTCGGACCGCAGGTTTGCCTATTAATCCTGTTAGTCTATCCTTGATCGCTGAAAACGCTTTACTAGCGAGATTACCCATAGCACCAATACCTTTTTCGCGAACAACATCAATAGCTTTCATCCCCAGTTGCTTTGCAATCGGTATTGCTTTTGGGGCTATCCTTCTAAACAGACCCTGAACAATATCGCCGAGTCCATCTCCGTAGGTTGTTTTGTATACTGGTAATCGTGAGTTTATTACCCTGACCATGGTCGGTCCACGTTGAGTACTATGTACGATCATTTTATTATAGTAGCTGTTATCTAATTACATACTCAGTCACTATAGTAGTCATCGGCAATTTCATTAATAAAGGATCGATATACATTAATATCCATAATTCCACCTGTAAATAATCGATTACAAATATCAGCTGCTTCATTAATGATTTCTGGGGAATTATTACCAGCTCGTTTTCCTCCAATGAGGATTTCTAGTCGATCAACATCAGCAAGGACGTTATTGGGGCAAGTAATAAGGCCACTCCCTAAACCACTTCCAGTTGCGCCAGGAATATCATAAAATACTTCTTCTTCCTCAGTTTTTCTTTTGGTTCCGGTAATGTTTTTGGTCTTGGTGATGTTTTTGGTGATATTGTAAATATATCCTTAATTTTTTCTAAGGGTGATTTTTTTCTGGTTGTTGTTGTTGTTGTTTGTGTTGTTTTTGTTTTTGTTTTTCTCGTCTTTGTTGTATTAATTGTTGTTGTTGTTCTGACGGTAATTGTATATACGAAATATATTCATCTACTACACGAATAAAATTCATATACCTTGGATCATCATTTCTGGCCTGATCAGTTTTATAATATATACGAAATATCCATTTGTACCAGGCTTCACGACTTACAGGTTTATCAGCATATTCAGGTTTTAAAAACTGTCTTCGATCACTATAGCTTTTCACAGCAATCTCAGCTAATCCTCCTACACCTTTAACCCCTGTAATATCAGCAATAGCATCTTCGGTAAATTTGTTATTTATATCAATTCTTTCTCTTGTTTGTTCTTCTTCTAGTTTTTCTGGTTCTTGTGTACGATCTTTTATATCACCTATTTCACCACGAACTTGTTCAATACCTTCAAGTATTTCTCGCATCGGTTGAGCAGCAGCTATTTCAGCTGGAAGCTCCCGTAAAATTCTTTTTGTTTTCTTAGTTCGCTCTGCTATTTTTCCAGTTGCTTCAGCGGTTTTTTCTAACGCAGGAAGAAGACCTTTAGTGGTCTCAGTAATAGGTTTAAATAACTGTTTTGTATCCTCTTCAAATACAACCTGAGATTCCTGACGTGATTGTAGTTGTTGCTTGACGAAATCACGAACGGGTAAATACTTTCTAATTGCTTGAAGTCGCTCTCGAGCTAATCTAGCTGAATGTGGTTCTCCGATACTCATTTGTTAATAATATTTATAATGGTTGTTTAATTTATAGCAGCAGAGAGGGTGGACGACAAAAATTGAGTGACCCGGTAAGTAAACTAAACGCATTATAACATTAAAAAACAAAAAAGTCAAAAATAAAATAACAAAAATGAGCTAACCCAAACGATTTATTATCCATTTTTCAAACTATATGGTAATAATAAAAGTTAGGAGGTTCGGTTTAGCGTTATTGACCTTATTTTTGAGCCCCTGTAGGAACCTTTATTTTTGTAAAATAAGGTCAGGAAAAAGTTGTAGGGTCCACCCTTCCTGCTGCTG
>JAECUM010027119.1:0-18193 GCA_016617855.1 Megalonaias nervosa | reverse complement strand
CTGTGTGGAAATAAATTTAAAAATATACTTTCCCAAAAATTTTAAAATATTTATATTTTTGTCTAATTTCTGTTATGGCAAGTCATTAATTGTGCATTTCGCTGATGTACATCAATTAACACGTGTGAATATAAGAAAAGAAAACAACAAGGACTGAGAAGGATTGGAACTTTCCTAATTTCATAAGAGTGAAAATTCCTTAAAGATGCCATTTCTAACAATAGCTATGGTATGCTCTCAAAGAAATATGTAGAAATGAAAACGCAGGACAATTTCAATGATGTTTTGACACGTCTGTTGATGGTGATATATCATCTAATTGATCAGAAAAATGTAGATTGCTTTGTTACATAACACATTTAGCTTTAGCAATCATGAAAGGTGCTATTTGCAGAACTTTCCGAAATAGGGAAATCCCCATTTTGTATTAACATATTTTGAACTCTTTCACATCATTCGTGTTTTCTTCAAACACAAGAATCGTGTCGTTCTTTTCATTCAAACATATACCAAGAGGATTCTCGAGACTATGATAGTGTGATAGTAATACACCGAGTTGTCTCCCTTCTGGAGTAACCATTATCACAGTGTTAGACACCGTTCCACAGCAGTAAATGATCCCTTGTTTGTCTATAGTGATCCCTGACGCGCCTTTTTGATCATTGCTTTCAAACGTATTTAGTTTATTTCCTTTCAGATCCATGGTTACTACTGAATTATCTTTCGTGTAATATATTCTTTGTCCATCCTGACTTACACAGTGTGTATTTTGCCAATACAATGAGACATATGACATAATACTATTGATGATTTTGCCTGTAAGTAAGCAATGACTCTCCTTCCCAAGGTATATACACGTCTACAATAATGTTCTGTTGGTAGGAAGCTATTCCATAGCAGTTTGTGCCAACAGATATACTCCTCAGTGGTGTCAGTTTATTAGCGACAGACACAAGCTTAATATCATTTTCTGCTGTTACAGCCACAGTACCTTCATCTACACGACATATATGCCTAGGATGAAATTCCATTTCAAGATGTGACACAAACTGAAAATATCTATCAAATAGTTTTAGTTTGTTATATGCAAAATCACAAAACACTAATCGTTCATCAAAAAGGAAAACACCCGAACATATATTGCATGTTTGTTTATCATCGGGAATCTTGGCACTAAATGTGACCATTTTTGAATTGGGTTGAATTGTTGGTATTTTCGTCTTTGCAAATGACGAGTCAGCCGATAGTTTAGGAACCTTGATCGCCCTTCTTGTCAGTTTACCGATGGATGACAAGGTTTGAATGATTCCTTCACAAGTGCTGTCAAAATGGAATTCTAATTCAACAAATTCCTTATTATTTTCCATTGCCTTGTATTTTTCCAAGTACTTAAGAACTTGTCGATACACTTTGGTCGTTGTGATAAATATTTTCGTATCATCCTCTGATTTTCTACTGCCCATTATCATTTCTTCCGACGTTTCAATGGCAGCTATTGCACTCTTACATTCCACAATTTGATCTGATGCTCTTATCTTTTCTTGTTTACACATCTGATTCAATTCTTCAAGAGCTATAGTCTCCAGTCTATCAACAAGTTCTTTAATGGTGGTAGTCCAATCTTGAACTGACTTGGTTATTGCAATCCTTTGCTGCTCAATGGAATCTATAATTTTGGATGTACTTTCAAGAAACGTTATAAACATTTTTTTCGCTTCATCTAATTGTTCCGATACTTGTTTGAAATCTTGTCTTTCTTTGGTTCCTTCAGATAATTCCTTTACAAGTAACACCTCATCACATTTTCTGTGATCTTTGAAGGCGCAGTCACAGCAGCAAAGTTCATTGTGACACGAACAAAAATATTTGTATTGTTTCCTATGCACAGAACAGCGATACATGTCCTCCTGAGATGAATTCCAATTTGGCTGTGCAGACATCGAATGCACAGTGATTGTATGATCCTTGCTCATTTTAAAACTTTTGTGACAACTGTAACAAATATTACAAAGATATTCACAACACGTGACACAATACGCCACTGAGATATTCTGTTTTCCAAGAGTTAAACATGGCTGGCAATAAACAGACTCTTCCTTGCCAGTCTGAGTTGATACCAAAAGCGACAAAACGATGGAATTGGGAGCAAGTTTAGCAGCCCACTCATCCTCTGTCTGGTCAGTAACGGGTGCAGGGGTGGGATTTCTGCAGACGGGACACGTAATTTTATCTGACTGTGACCCCTCCTCTTTGAGACTTCGGACATGTCTACTGATACACTTCTCACAAAATGTATGTAAACACGTTAGAACTTTCGGTGATTCGAATATTTCCAAACATATTGGGCAATTCAATTGTCTATATATAGCCTCCCGGGTTTCTGCCATTATAACATATACACATGGGCGGTTATTACATGCATAATCTGCTTGTGTGACGGGACGTCTACTAGCAATGTTTATGTGGAAGCAGAAGTAGAAATTAAAAACACTTCCTTGTTGCTGTATTGAAAGACGCTCAACAACACATTCCAATGACAATTATTAGCAGTCTACTACACGTCTTATCAGTGTTTCATATTCTGATAATCCACATCTTTTACGTACTGACTATCTGCCGTCACAAAGACAGGTCCATGGTTCAATGATAAATTGTGTCAAAGTCTGCCCTCTTGGTAGACCCAGGTAATAAATAAAACCCAGTGCATAGTTCCATGTACAAAACAAAATCACGTGATCAGGAATATTGATATCGCAGCGCAGTAATACGATACGTTAAATAGAAATGTTCTTATAGTTCACTGCCTACGGTTAAAGCATTTTATTGGAATATGACCTTCGCACTATAGTTGAATGTTACTTACTGTGTGTCCCTTCCGTCAAGTAACGATACAAGTAAAGAAAGATAAATCAACGGTTACTAGAAACACCTGTGATAACCTGCATTTAGGGAGTGAGGTATGCATGCTTGTATACGGTAAACACCATACAAGCCTCCCAATTCGGTCTCGATTTTTTTTTTTTAGCGCATTACCAGCGAATTGTTCAGATGAGTTGACATTAATATTTTCTAGGATCCTCTGTTTTGTTTACTTCGTCGATTAACTGTTATCTGGTATAGTCTACATGTTTTGAGTTAGCGGAAATAGGGAGTATCAATGCCGACGGCTGGCATCCTTGATAATTTGATTAATGACTATTTCTAGTTAACCGTTTAAGAATGCACGGTACATACTCAATGTGTTTATAGCCCCTGATGTCTCATTTGTATACATCATCGCATCTAAGTTTGTTTTTCTTTTTCTTCCTTATTTCTTTGGTACATACTCATGTTGACTGCCCTGTCATGCGGTCTACCTCGGTAATATTGTAACAGTGCATAACAGTTTCCGAACTATTGCTATCAGCAACAACATAACACGGTATGTGCCGCGAACTACAAAACTGATTTTTTTTTTTTCTTGGGGTAATACAATCGCAATGTAACAATGTGTAAAATATCAAATTGGTAATTTCTATGAATGATCATTGTGAAGATTTACTAAATATACACATGCAATACTAGCTCATGCTTGTTTGAATACACCCGCAAAAATTGTGGGTTTTAGAACTGTGGGTTTTCTGGGCGTTGTGGGCGCTGTGGGTTTTGTGGGTTTTGTCAGGAGTATGTAAGGCTTTGTGGGCTGCTTGTAGGGGTTCAGTCAGCTAGCAGCAATCAAACTAGGTACATCACAGTTATTTCAGCTGATAAGAAGCATACTCATCCCTGGTGCCGTACTCCAGTGTAGTATTATCAGGACCTAGCTCGGCCGTTACACACCGATATACACTGAAAAACCGAAATACACAGGTATTTACATATTTTTGGTGTATATATGGGTGTACACACAGGAATTGTGATTTGTTTTTGTTTGAATAATAACATAAAACAAAATAAAATATGATTAGAGCGATTTTGATAAGAATTATTTACTTCTTTCCTAGTTGCAACACTCGTCAATCGGTCGTACTTTATTGGACAGTTATCATAAACGGCTGATCTTCTGTTCAAGAACGGAGGTGGTATGATAAAGACTGATCGTTCCGGAACGGAGGTGATCTTCGGAATGGGCGGTGTAGGTTGGTTTAATTCATATTTATTTATCAAAACCTGTATCATTAAAAGCTAAAGCAAATATATAATATTATATAATATAATGTCGGCGAATAATAATAATAATAATAATAATAATAATAATAAGGTAGGTCACATAGGATTTATCAGATATTGTATGATAAAGACTGATCGTTCCGGAACGGAGGTGATCTTCGGAACGGGCGGTGTAAGTCGGTTTAATTCATATTTATTTATCAAAACCTGTATCATTAAAAGCTAAAGCAAATACATAATGCCGGCGAATAATAATAATAATAATAATAATAATAAGGTACGTCACATAGGATTTATCAGATATTAATGCTGTATTCGATTTCCATCTGTTATCTTCCATAATTTAGAATCAGGTGAAAATTAAAAATGATAATGAAGTTTCACTGATCCATTCCAGTATGGGCGGACGTTTTTACATATATTCAATTCAATACAGACCTCTCTCATTCTTAAGAGAAGTCTCTGATTGAATCAGAGACTTCTACAATTTAATTAGAGAGCTCTATATATCAATTATGGTGGCGCTCTACAGCTTCGTATTTTGCATAGGGTTAGAATTTTAAAGAAAAAGAATTTCCCCCGGTTTGCTCGCTGGTTATACTGGCTATTTAAAAGGACCTTGCATATCTTAGGCATTGTTCAAAGAACCTTTAATTTCCTTTACTTTGGTATATGATTGATGGGTGTAATATGGGTTATAGCGTATACAGCTTGGCCTTACTCCAGATGTGCACCTTTCAAAAAAGTGCTAGCTCCACTTGGTCATTTTCACTTCCTGAACTTCAGAGGTAAATTGTAAAAAAAGGAGCCAATAACATTTTTTACTTTTTATATATTTGATAATTCCTTCATTACACTTTCAGAAGCTGGTATTGTCTAGTCTGGCAAAATTCATTTTCCCTATTTAATAGGTGCCAAGGATAGTGTACTTTAGACAAATTCAGGCTGATTTTTGGAGCACAAGGGAGCAGTCATTTTAGTTGGCAGTGTGTTAAGATCATTTACAATTTCCAAAAGTACAATATCCAAAGAAATGTCAGCCACATTACATCAAAGTGACATAGAGGTATGCCAGCATTATCTCCACTGTGCATGTTTTAAATGCAAACAACTTCACCTTACATATGTCACTCTCTCAAAAGTACATAACGACTGGTGAGCCTACAGGCCTTCCTAATTCAATTGGAGATATCTCTAATTCAATTAGAGAACTAACTTAATAATTATTGACGTATCGATGCTTCCCGATAAGGTCACTAGCAGACGATATTCTGTCCATTTTACCTGGACGACAAGCAACCTGGATGTTTCTCCTATATGCGATTACCAATATTTACCATTTTAACAAGGTATACTAAAGCAAAGTCAACTTATAAATCACAAATACAGATACTAACAGAAAGCTTGATTTGCATTCTCTTTATGTATGTAATTTTCGTAAAAGTATCTTGAGATTCAGTGAATTTATTTCAACTTCCAAACACCATATAAAGTCAACGGTAAATCTGCCAGCTGACCACAAATATGGCGGATGATGACGTCATTCCGGAACAATCAATATAATTCAACTGTACACCTCTGTAATTCAGTTGGAGACCTTGACAAATGAATAAGATAGCTCTTTAATTCAATTGGAGAGTTCTCTAATATAATTAGAGACCTCTCTAATTTGGCATTAATTCAACAAATCCATACATGAATCGTATAGACCTCTTTAATTCAATTACAGACATCTCTTATTAATTTGAAGAGGTCTCTAAATAGTGTTTCCAGGTTTCCAAATGTAACAGTTTTAAAACGAATTCATAACTTTTCTCTTTGTTAATTTGTTCTTCGAGTACATGTCTGCGTAGTAGGTTTATGCTATCACTACAAACCAAAATAGCTGCTCCACAAGAAACAAACCCAAGACCAATACTGCAGAATCATTGTTTCTTCAGCGTAAATTGAGTATGTTTGTCTAATATAGAAATAGTGGAAAGGATACAAAACACTTTTTAGCAAAATCTAACACACAGTAACCTTTTAATTGTTGAAAAATACACTTGAGGAATTACTCAAATTTAAGGAAATCCTTAAAATTTCCTCATAGAAAAAAGAATATGCTTTGAAGAAAATTCAATATTTTATTACTGTATTTTAAACATAAACTTGTTGACACCACTATTTGTTTCTGTGGTAGCATGGAAACCACTCAACATTTCTCCATGTTCTGTCACATGTATAGTCAGCAACAAGTTGATGATAAACATATTGAAGATTAATGCCATATCAAACAGTTAGATTAGATTTATTGCTTTGAGGGAAAGTGCGAGCAAATGAAAGATATAGAATTTTACAACATTTGTACAATTATATCATTGATACCGGACAAATTCAATTGATTAAACAAATTATGATTGCTCTCTCTCTATATATATATACCCATTGCAATACATTGTGAGAATAAATTATGTTTCAACTGATCCCTGGTGCCTGACGAATCTTCTATGAAAGAATCGTTTTCACCAACTAAGGAATAAGAAAAATATTCAAAAACCTCAACTTCAGAAATCTGCATTATGTTTAGCAAAACTGCTGCAACACTTCTGTTCAGCCTCAAGAAATGGTGTCGGATGACAAATACAATCTCTACGACAAATGGACGTCTAATACTACACTAATTCTTTGCACCATATAACTCAAAACAAGATTTTCCTTGCGTTATGTTGTTTAATAAACATGCAGCAGAATGTGGCCTACACTACAGCATGTGATTTGGGGTAGGAAAATGTTCATTGGTACAATAAAACACACATATTTTGATGGTATTGGATGTTTTACTTTTAAATTAACCCTGAAAAATGGAAGAAAAGAATATTCAGTACCATAATAAAAAGGATGGACAGATAGGAAAAGATAAGGAAAACACATGGACAGGTAACAAACACATAAATTACAATTAGCAAATACCATTACATGTAGAGAACATGAATGTGGCATTATAGTATCATTATATTGTTGTACTTATCTTCACAGAGAAAACATCAATAGACAGACACATTCCACTGCTAGCAACATAAAATCATCCTGCTTCCATAAATAGGGTAATAAAAATTAATAACTAGATCATGCTCAAGTAATTTGTCTCGTTGTTTCATTAATGAATTGTCACAAGCTCTTCAGTTCAGCAGTTGAATATTATATCCTAAAATTAGGTTTTAGTACATGTTTCATACATGTAATGGAACTTGCTATATTCTTTGCAATTTAAGTGTTTGTTATCAGTCCATGTATTTCCCTATGACAGCAGATATTTCATATTTACAGGATGGAACACTGTGAGATAACATGTTGAACTAGTATTCAAATAATTAGGGTATTAGATACTTTTATTCCATTTTCAGGGTTAATTTAAATTAAAATCAAACATCTAATACCCTGAAATCATGTGTGTTTCCCTGTCTCTGAGAAAATTCCTGCTCCAAACCCAAGCATGTGCTGTATTTTAGGGAACATTCTGTTACATGTTTATCACTGACATTCCAGGACTGTTACCGCGAATCTGAGAATGGGGTGTTGCCATAGTTAGTTCTAGGTTGCAATGGAACCAGGGCATGTGATGGACCTGTCCAATGCTGGTCAGTAATATTCTCAAGTCAGATACTGAGTAACAAGAGACTTTTTATGAATCCTGGTTCCTGTTATACTAGAGGTTTCAATGTGAGCTCAGAATGGAATGGTCTTGGCTGCATGTTGGGTGCTGTGTCAAGAAACAAGGACTCTATATGCCAGGAAAATAGAGCACCATGACTTGTCCAAGAAACATAAGTTACAGGTTGAGGTTGTGCCAGGTCCGGTACGGTCTGTAGCCACTTGATAGCTGCTTCTGATGAATGGTACTTGGCCATACTGGGAATGTTTATCCTTACAGCCAGTAAGAGGGTGTAACCATTTTGTCAATATATCCTCCCTTGATGCAGGTGGACAATGTGCCATGTTGATACTGGCCAAGGGTGCAGTGAAGAAATGTTCTATCGGTGGGCAATGGCAGGGCTAGCACTGTTCGAGAAGCTCATGATTGCTTGGATTGCGAAATTTCTTTTGAATAGGTGAGCCTTCTGCATTTAGTGATTCAATTAAAAAGGAAACTCAACTAATGCAACTGATAATGCTAATATGCTTGATAGTGTGTTTATCAGCAATCTCATTTGTACTATAGTTGTTTGGCACCTGTAGTTGCCCATATGCTTCTTTGCTCTCTGGATCAATGGTGAATTTCTACTTAATTAATCATGAATAAAACAAGAAAATAATGAGACAAAATAATAATAATCCCCTCTTTCTAAATGTATTTAAATGTCTTGAAATCCCCTCTACTTTCCCTTATCTCTCTCTCTCAAGACATCACAAACAAAAAGTGTGGGAATCTAGAGTGAGAGGGAAATAATATTCAAATTCGATGAAAACACCACACCTAAACTTGCAAAAAGTATTCCAGAGAAACTGTAAGTCATTATAATAGTATGTTTCCACTTTCTACTGGATTTTTTTAGACATTGTTATACAATACCAAGGATACAAAGATGCAATAGTCTGTCAAGACGAGAAGGCTGTACTGAACATTCCTTGGCTAAAAGGCACTCACATACTGTAATTGTATTCGATGCTTTATTTTATGTTTGTTTTCTAACCAATAATGAGACTCTTTAAACAGATCACTTTTAAATATTAAAATGTCTGAAGGCCCCTCTCTCTTTCTCTCTCACTGTTTTGGTTGGTGAGTCAGCATGTCAGTTTTACCTACCTTGATACAGATCACATTCAATCTGGATCTATGTAGGTAAAACTAACAGACTAATTGACCAACAGATAAACAGAATTGGACAATAGTAACAGAATCTATGTTGGGGTTTGGACCGAGACAAGGAAATCCCAATCAAGGGGTTATAGTTGTCTTCCCACGAGGAACAGCATAGAAATAATGTAACCCCATGACTGGGATTTCCTTGTCTTTGTACAACATCGACATAGATTATTTTTCTCACCCAATTGTTTCCAACTAAACGAAAATAACCCTGCATCATTGCAATTTAGTTAGCAGATTCAAAACACATTATTGGCCAGGTACTATTATTGCTTCTCACTCTATATAAAAGTCATCAGGTTTTCTACTCTTTTATAAAAAATCTCACTCTATACAAAGGTCATTAGGTTTTGTACTCCTTTATGAAAATCTGAATAATTGTCTAAGTAGAATCTAGCTAAATATGTCACTCTTAGGAAAGAAAAAAAAAGATCAAGAAAAAGTTACAATTGTTATGTGTTGGAAGTATTGCTCAATGAGCATCTCCAGCCACCTGCTTTTGTTTTTCCAAACTGTGCATTAAGATGAATGTTAATTAGGGCAATGGAGTGACCCTCAGTACAAAAGTTCTATGCATGAGAAAATAGAAACATAACATCATTTGATATTACTGTATTATCACATTTAATCGATGGCTGTCATATGAAATTGACGATAAATAATTAATATCTTTTATCCTGTTAAGTTTTAACTTTCATCGGTTCTAATTTGGAAAATGTTCTATATTAGGCAACGGTATGATACTGTGCAGTACAACATGTCAACCAGGTACAGTTCTAACAAAGTGTGTAGTGACAACAGGAAATTTGTAATTCATAACTTTCTTGGAAATTTCTATTTTCTGTCATGGAAATATAGCAATTACAATGATACGCTACATGGAAATCTTTTTGTGGAATAACATGTGGACTGGGGTGATTGAACCACTCTGGTTGGTATGCACAGGAGTTTTCATTTTCCACGCTGGCCTCCATAAAGTATATTAGTCACTTGGATCAACTATTATTGACTTAGGTCAATTGTAAGAAAATGATGCATGTACCCAAAAGAAAATGGCGAGGACGGAGTAATAAAAGCTGGTGCTAAACTATGTGCTTTTTTAAATGAAGACAAAACTAATCTGAAACAAAATTCCATATGAACAAATTATAAATCTGTAGTACAGTCCACAATGCGTTCATTACTGTAGATGTATATGAAAAATCCAATTCAAGTATAGATCATATGTTATAAAATTCATGTAAAGTTGCATCAAGTTAGAAAGCAAAAATAACATAACATAGTCCTCGTTTCTTCTATATTCCACTGTAAACAAACATGTCACTAAAAAATTCACTATGATATTGTTGCCAGTAGCACTTGACTATAGTTGTTTACATGCTACATGTACGTGTACTATAACTAGCCTAGATTTTGGTCAGCTGAAGCTGGCTATCATCTTGGCAAGGTTAACCAGAGGATGCAGATATTCATAGGGAAATGGAAATATGTGAACAAAATAAAAAGTAACTTGATCACCAGATATCTATGGTTTCAAAAGACTGGAAATTTAATTTGTGTTTTATGATGCTGTGTGTAGCAATCGTAAGCGTAAACGTTTTTCCTGCAAAAAGGAAACTTCAGCAGTACAGTAAACATCTTCCGGCCACTTTGGAAAATGCAACAATCCATCACATTGCGTTTATTTAAATTTGGTGCTGACTTCATTTAATAAAAGCTGCTTTATTTTTTATTGGAGATTGAACTTACTGTGTAGAAACCATTATTTTCTTATCAGACATATCATGACCATGACCTTTGACATTTTGACCACAAAATCAATAGGTTTAATTAATATTTTAAGTGTAAGTACCACCAACAAAGTTTGGTTAAGAAACTTACTCCAAACGGCAGTTATTTTGCAAAACCTATTTCTCTTTAAGACAGTAATTATCACCCTTTGACCCAAAACTCAATAGGCCTCTTCCATACCCGTAGTGCAAGTCCTCTACTAAATTTTGTGAAGGAACATGATCTAGAATGAATGTTACTGTGCAGAAACTATTTTTCTTCCTACAGTCACAAAGTTTGGTAACTGTAAAAAGCGGAAAACTTAAGTTTTTTCTGTAGAAACTATCTTGATTCTATGTTACAGTGAACTTTTGACCTCAAAAACGTAGACACTTCTTTCTTATCCCAAGTGTTAGCCATCAGCAAAGTTTGATGCAAGTATATGATGAGGAATGAATGTTATTATGTGCTGACCATTTGTATTGTTTCAGTGACAACTAAACTTTGAGCTAGCTATGACCCTAAATTGACAGGGTGCTCCCATGCTCCAACTAAAACTTATAACTACAAAGTCTGACGATTCAAGCCACTGTATGAAATGAATTCAGCAACAAATGGATGGACAACGTCATAACATAAAACACCCCACCTTAAGTTGGGCATATACAAATTGTAAATTCACTAATATTTATCAATGCAAATTTTTTTGCTATATATGGTATTGAGTATTCCTGACATCCCATATAATAGTTTTACCTTGGAATGAAGGGGGCTTCATAACTTGAGGAATCCACATCACTTGGTTGAGCACCAAACTGTCAAAATATATTTTGCATATTTGTCAGAATTAACCAATAACTTCTTCCTTTGTTGAAAACCTGTACACAAATGAACAGTTTTTATTTTTCCATATAGTATGTGTAAAAATCACAGTTTTCAATTATTTTGGATTTACAAAAATAAATAAACACATAACTTAGTTTACAATGGCATGCTACCTTCACCCACTTGCATAATACACTGACCATCTATACTTTAGAATCTTTCAACATTTGCTGAAGATGACTGTTTAAACCTTAACTTCAGCACAAGATAATTGTCTCGCTCTTTGTCAAATCAACTTTGCTTGCTTGACACTGTTTTGACAGAAATAAAATGTACATCCGCAAATTGTTTTGTGCACCATTCCCTGAAAATGTTCACTGTAATTCTAATCAAATATGGCAAAGACTTGGCAAGTAAGAGTTTATACTTTTATATTGTTCCCATTATTATGTATTTTAGAAAATATATGAAGCTAAAATCTGTCTCTAGCAAAAATGACACGGATGGTTAAAGCCTGTGCTTAAAGAAAAAGAAAAATGCTTTTTTAAGACTACAGCAAGCTCAAAGTTAAGATATCATCAACAAAATTAAGAAGCAAAGAACTGGCAGTATTTCTTTGAATCTCTGCATTTAATGCATTATGCAGACTATTACACCAGTCTCTGAAAGACAAAACAATTTTCTTGCTGAAAAAGTTGGTCTCAGTCTACATGGATGGAATATACTGTGACATAGAGTCTCTGAAACAAAAGCTTATCTGGATCCTGGAAATGATGATACGGTCTGCCTGACTGAGTACATTGTGATACACCACTGAAACACAAGATTGTGTCGGGGCCCCGAGTGGCCGAGTGGTCTAAAGCGCTGATCGTTACGGATCACTGCCATCCCACCTCTGTCTGCGTGAGTTCGAGTCCAGGCTCGGCTAACGTGGGTATGTGAGAAAGCCTGCCAGTAGCTTCTCGTGGGTCGGTGGTTCTTTCCGGGGTTTTCCAGGGTTCTTCCTCCACCATTAATACTGGCCGCCATGTATAGCCTATCTTGTGCTGAAAAATGGCGTTAAACCCTATAACAACAACAACAACCACTTCCCGAAGTGGTCTTCGTGTTAGACAATAATAAATATAATAAAGATGTTCAAACGTATATCTGATCCTGCATTCGACATGGACGCACCAGTACTCAAGGATGAGTCTGTGCGTGATTATCAATATTATTCGTATGACGCACGAATTCCAGATCAGCGTGGAAGAATTGAATTGCAAGTTCAAGACACAAGTAGGTATTTCTTACCCGCTGAAGCATTTATTGAAGTAGAAGGTGAGATCATAAAAACAGATAATACTGAATACAACTCTGATGTTAGTGTTGGTTTTGTTAATAATGGCATTATGGCGTTATTTGACAGCGCTACGTACATGATTGACGGAAAAAATATTGAATCAATTCAGAAAGACGTTGATGTTGCTACAACAATACTTGGTCTTGCAAGATACAGCGATGATTATTCAAGATCAACTGGTCCATCAATGATGTTCGTGAAAGATACTTCTAATTCTCCAGAGTATCAACAATATGAAATAGGACAACCAAGAACTTTTGCCAGAAACGCCAACGCGGATGTACAAAGTATGATTATTAATGTAGATCCAGATTTCAACTTAGAAGTTAGATCACGTCGAGCAATGTTACAAGGTAATAGAAGAGCATTTTCATGTTCAATTCCACTGTCACATATCTTTGGATTCTGTAGAAATGTCAGAAAAGTCATTTTCGGAGCTAAGCATACAGTTGTACTTGTACGAAAAGCAACCGACAATGATACAATATGGCGACCCGCTGGTGATGCTGGTCAAGTAATTTTTACAAAACTTTCATTGTGGATGCCAGTAATGACTCCATCAATATCTGAAGAAGATCGGTTACTTGCTTTCATGGGCAGCGGCGGTAAATCGATGTTATCATGGTTAACAATGACCACAGATGCTATCCAGAGTGATATTAATGGTTTATTTACATGGCAAATAGCTTCTCAGCAAGGTGTTTCTGCACCACGACATACATTTAATGCATTTCAAGATGCTGCACGGGTAAATGATCAAACACGTAGTATTATGATATTTGATAAACTTGGTGTTTCTGAGGTTTCATTAAGGATAAATGGACATCAAGAACCATCCGAGGATATATTACTGAATTTCGATCAAAATCATGTGGCACGTGCATATTATTGTCTTATGTCGTTTATGGGGCGTGATCAAAACATTGATACTGGTTTACAAATATCGCAGTTAGATTTTACAACCTTATATCCAATTTATTACTTTTCGCTGGAGCATTTAGATTTGTTTAGACAATTTGTTGTTGACATACATTTTCGAGCTCGTGTGACAATAGGAGCTATTGCCAATTACAGAGCAATCGCTGTTATACTCAGCGATAAATCAATGTTACTTGAAGGTGTTGGTGGACGAATGAGAGTAGTTGATGCTCCAGTAGAAAACATGTAATTAGATCGCTCATAATATTATAATGTCATATAATCACGTTAATGTGAGTCTGACTCCGGGTCAGATTAAAAAGCTACAATCAGGATAAAAAAAATAAAATTAAAAATATCGCAAGAAAGAGAACAGATGAGCGCTGCAAATAAATTATCGTTGACCGAGCGTCAGTTCAGAAACTTCAATGAAGCCAAAAAATCAAATAAAAGTATAAAACTTAATCTTTCTGCGAGTGCTATTAAAGATATTGTTAAATCAGGCGGAATTTTTCCACTTCTTGCAGCTATACCAGCATTAATAGCCGCTGCTGCCCCAGCTGTTACAAAAGCAGCTGCATTAGGCGCTGTTGGAACCGCTGCTGGAATGGCATTAAAGAAAGCAACGGGTCAGGGAATAAAATCTTACAAAAAAAGGGAAGAGGTCTAAGATTGCCAGGGACCCCATATTCATGGTACGGAAAGGGTCTAAGACTTCCCGGGACAGTTCATTGATTCTGCCCATGCCCAATTTTGATTTACTTGATGCTGCTAAAATATTGAAAATAATAAACTTCAGAGGCGTTTTTATGCGTGATCAATTACCAAAAAAAACAATTATATTGAAACTGGTATTATTAATCTCGATAAAAACTCTGGTCGTGGCACTCATTGGATTGGATATGCAATTGATCCACGTGGAATTATTTATTTTGATTCATATGGACTAGCACCACCAAAAGAATTTTTAGAATATGTTAGCAGCATGCAAATTACTCCAATCTGGTATTCAACATTACCAACACAAACATTAACTGATCCGCCAATATGTGGTCGTGAAGTACTCGCTGTACTTGATGCTGTATCAAAATCAACAAAACCACCTCATAAAGTCGTGCATGAATATACTACGTTATCACATTTAAACAGACACTAGTAAATATAATGGTAGATATTTACGGAAGATCTTCTCGTGGCAAAGTTCAGCAGCAAGGTGATTTATCTAAATATGCAACTCTTGGTCAGCTCAGAAATGAGATTGATGATTTATTAAATATTACAAGTGTGGATCAAAATGAAGTCGTTATTTTTCAGGATAAACAAGGACGATTAAAGACAAGCAATATACAACTGCCAGATGTAGTCATACGAGTTCCTACCGCGGTTGTTGATAATATCGTTACTTTTACTGATCAAGGTAAAATACAAGATTCCGGTACGTCAGTTAACGATTATATCAAGAAAGCTGGTGATTCATTCACGGGTCACATTATCATGAATCGAAATAAAATTATAGACCTTGGAAACCCAACCGCAGATACAGACGCCGCAACAAAAAAATATGTCGATGATCAAGAATCTAAGTACGTATTAGCCAACGGTGGTATAATGCGTGCATTTCTCAACATGAATAATAATGGTATTAATAATCTCAGAACACCAGAATTAGATTTTGATGCTGCAACGAAGAAATATGTAGACGATAAGGAAATTCCTATGACAACTTCGTTAGCTACAATCAATGATGAAATGACTACACACAGTGGTAGTTTTACTAGACATGTACAAACGTTTTTAAATTTCCGTAGAAACATAAACAAATCTGTACATGAATTTTTTGGTGATCCACCGATCGTTGATATCAAACTCGCCGATGTTAACACGAAACTCAACGACATTGTCAGTGGAATACCAAATATTGTTCAAAAAACTAATCTGATTAAAATTCCACACGGACAAATTAACAATATCGTGTACACAGTAGCATCAGGATCATCAACATGGACACCACAAAATAACACTCTCGAACATACCGCAGAAGTGATTGGGTTATACAGGCTGTCCATGTATGGTTTGGAAATTACTGCGGTCACTTCATCATCACCGAATGTACATTATAATCCTCTACTGGTGATGCTAAATAAGAACACCAAAGAAATATTTATGTTGACATCAACGGAAATACCCCCGAGACGTTACTGGTGGTGTCTGGAATTCGTAGCTGAAACTCCTCAATTAATTACTTAACGTCATTAAGTATAATGAATCAAAACCAAGGACCCAGTCCTACATCGACGTTCAACGTCACAGATACAATCAAATATGCAAGTGTCAGATTGAATTAAAAAATATAATCAACGATTATACAATAAAAGTAAAAAAATATCGCAGACGTATGATTATCATTGATATAATTGTTTACTCAGTTTCTACTATTATTGATGGCGCTGGATTATTATTATCAACAATAACAATGACAGCGCCTGCAGTTGTAACAATTATCGTTTCAACTTCAACGACTATCGCAGGCATTCGCAGTATTATAGCCAAGAAGATATCTGCATGTACAAATACTAAATTACACGAGTATATAATGAAATTACATACAGCAACAACAGCCTATTCTAAATTATCGTCATATATTTCTTTGTACCTCAGCGATGGTAAAATATCTGATGAGGAATTCGCAACGATAATGAAAACCTATGATGAAGCATTCAGAATCGCTAGCGATTCTAGCGACAAAGTCACTCATAATGACCAAGGCGAAAAAATAGAGAATTAAATAATAACAATAATAATAATGTCAACGTCTTTGACTGAGTGAAGAGAATTATTACAACAGATCGTCACTAATACAGCACCATCAAAAACTACTATGATATCATTAAGTTCGACCAATCCTGAGTTTAGCGTTAACTTTCCAACCGCAATTCCAGCAAAAAGAAATAGCCCTAGCACAACTGCGAGTTTATTATAGCTGGCCAAATATTAGATCAAAACCATTCGGTGGACTACAACCAAATAATTCATTAGTATTTGCAAATAAAAATAAGTCTGATGGAACTCCTGATTGGCAAGTAGTTAGTATTCCAACGGGTATTATCAAATAGAACAAATTAATGTTGAGTTCCAACGTAGAATTAAATCTATTACAGGAAAAGAATCAAAAATAGCAATTACTGCTTATGAACCAACATTATCAGCAGCGATTTAAATAAATTCTCCTGATTATGTTGTAGATATTTATCAAAGTTCAATCAGGTCTGTGTTAGGCTGGCCAGATATTCCATCAGTTTATAAAGGCCCACCAGAACTACAACGATCTGATTTCGTCACAGATAAAAAAATATTTATAAAACTTCCAGAATATAGAAAAACTTACCCATGGATAATAGATCAGAAAATTGCTTTACTTGAACATAATGTTCGTTTTACAAAAAACATTGATGGTAAGAAAGGTACAATAGTAACACTTAATGTTGAAGAAATTAACTCAGAATCTAGTTTAATTAAATCTGAACATGAACGTGTACTTAATGATCTAAGAAATTTATTTTCCAAGATCAACAATTACTACGATGATGATTTAAAACATCAAATAATTGAAACAATACAACATTTGAATCAAGTTGCATCAGACTTAGAATATATGAATAAGGATATCATTGACAGAGAAAAAAAAGATTTAAGGAACAAGAAGATATATATGTTAATAAAATTTATATAGTTAATGAAGACGGCCCTGTTCAGCGTGTAAGTTATAAACGTTTATTTAAAACAGTATTTCTTAAATTTTATGGAATTACAGAAGAACAGCTACCAACATTTGTAATTCCGGGATTTAACTCTGAAGAGATAAAGAAATCAGTTAATGATCTTATTGATGAACACTTTAAGAGAATATGTGATTCATGGAGAAAATTAATACCTACACCAACCATTCTTAAATATAATAATAATCCGTATGGTGAAGGTCGTCATATTTCTCCTGATATTGTTAATATGACATCAACAATCGCAGCCAATCTAGTATGTGACGTAATTGATGGTAGCTATCAAGTAGATCTTGAAAAATCCACTCAAGCTCAACAAGGATATATATTATATTCATTCAGTCCTCAAGCTCCACCTGGGTGGTTAATTGTATCTGAGCCAATTAATCCAGTTTATCAACGTGTACATAATCCATTATTATCAAGGATACATTTCAAGCTTACTGACCAGGCTGGACATATTCTTGAATATTAATCTATATGTACGCTCATAGAACGTTATCGTAGAGCGTCTGAGTAAATTATAAAAATAAAAAAAAATAATAATCTGATTCTGAAATAATATAT
>JAECUM010027118.1:0-10354 GCA_016617855.1 Megalonaias nervosa | reverse complement strand
TAGTAATTACAGCGTCAATGTCTCTTGCGGTTAGCAAAAGATCTGAACAAACAGTTCCTGCTAACAAAGCGTTGAATTGCTTCCAATCAGTTCGCTGTAAATTTAGACAAAGCGCTTAAAAGCCGCTTGGAAGGTCACTGATAGCAATACTGGAAGCATCGTAGTTACTAAATTATCTATCAAATTAATTTTGAATAGCCGGTATGAAATATAGTTGTACCAATACCACGGTTACGAATCTGTGGTCTTAGTCTAAGTAACAGGCAAAGCAAACCAACATGTTCTATAAAATTCAACAAATGTGTGTGTGTGTGTGTGTGTGTGTGTGTGTGTGTGTGTGTGTGTGTGTGAGAGAGAGAGAGAGAGAGAGAGAGAGAGAGAGAGAGAGAGAGAGAGATTTGGATTTTTAATGTAGTTTTAACAATTTTTCAGTAATATTGCTACGATGTCTGCAGTGCGACAGTTTATTGTCACGTCAAAACTGAAGCATCATGCAGCAGACATGTAACATTATGTGCCACGCAGTCACATTAACCTGACACTAGGCCGACCAGTCCTAGCACTAACCCTCTAATGCTGAGCGCCAAGCTAGGCAGCTGCTAGTATACCAGTTGTATAAGTCTTTGGTATGACGCTGACGCTTTAACCACTTAGCCAACGGAGCAGTCCAAATTCAACAGATAAGTTATTTCCCTAAACTACGAAGTGAGAATTTTGAAGAAACGTACAATGTTGTGAGTAAAATCCATAATAGTTCAAAAAGTTGTATCGCAGGTAAAATCTTAGAGATTGTTCCGAATGAATTACAATTTTGAATTTAATGGTGTACCAATAGTGTTAAATGTGCTGATGTGCAAACAGTCTTATTGAATCACAATGATATAATCCAGAATGTCGTTAAAGGACCTGACACTAATCCCAAAACAACAATTTAGTCAAAAATATTAATAAGCACTTTGTATTTCCAATGAATAATTTAAATACATAATACTACTCAAATGACTAAAATCAGTTAAACGACTGATTTGACTAGACAAATGCTCAAATAAATATAAATAACTCTGATGCAATAATCTCATATACATTCCCAATCGACCTATGTCGCAATAACAAATTTTCTGAAATAAACTCCGTCATTTTGATTGAAAATTAAATGAACTGTAACAAAATTTGTTTCTAGAAATCATCTAAGGTCAGAACCAAATTTGTGTCTCTAATTCAAACCCAAGTAAACAGGTGTTACAAATGACATTAATCAGGTAAGCCCAAACTCCTACCCTCAATACGCCAATGGAAATTATGGACAAAAGTCTGATTGTACAACATTGTGGTACTAATATTGAGCCCGGAGGAAGAAAAAATAATAAAAGAGGGAAAGAGATAAAGAAAACAATAAATGAGAACATGTTTACAATCTTGCCATGATTGAGATACTTTGCTGGTTAATTTGCATACATTGTAGAGTTGTATTGACTTTAACGTGAAACATAAACTTGATACAATGCTAAAACTGTACATTAAATAATAAGCATGTATTATAAACATGCATACGTATAAATACGTATATGCGTACACATACACACATATATTAGAAGTAAACTGTAGCAGATTAATTTGAAAAGAAATTTTACCTGACTATATATATATATATATATATATATATATATATATATATAGAATATATGTATAGTATGTACGCTGTATCAATGATATACCACGAGATGTATAAATTTTTCATTAAAAGGAAACGAAGCTTGCTGAGTTTCCTTTTAATGGAAAATTTATACAACGAGTGGTATATCATTGATACAGCGTACATACTGTACATATATTTTATTTATATCACATACAAATACATATATTTCCCCTTTGAACGGAGTTCAGATTTACTACAAGCAGCTGTGTATTGACCTAGTGAATGAACTCCTCATATCCCCAAGTGGGTCCGCTACAAAATGTAGTTCTATGCATTTAATGGCTATTTACAATCACCTCTGCATATTGAAAAGTTGATTGTTTTCTTTTCTTGCTTTCTATTTTTCTCCACATTGATTATATCAATATAATACACACTTATGATTTAAACATGAAAGATGGTTTTAATGATAAAAGTACAGTAGAGCACTATTTACACTGGGATAACTACGTCGTTCACATGAATGCCATTCACATACCGGCGCATGGAAATTAATGTGGAATAGAAACTAAGCCAACTGACGAACCAACAAGAGGTAATTAAAATATTTTAAAATATTTACAGTTGATCTAAGTCATTATTCTGCTTTAGCAACAGTACAACCGACCATAACCTCTCTCTCTCTCTCTCTCTCTCTCTGGTCGGTTTGACTTAACTTTTACCATAATTCATAAGTCCAGAGATATCGTGGGATGACACAAAATAGAATCTTCTACGTTCGTCAATTTATAGATTTTAGCCCGTATCTTGCTACTATGGTCAAGAGAGAGAGAGAGAGAGAGAGAGAGGGAGAGAGAGAGAGAGGGCAGGCCTTTGGACATTTTCATATTTAAATAATAATAATCGATTTTTTAGAACATTGTGGTATGTTTAAGAAAAACAAACAAAAACATCCATAACATTAAATATATCACAGTATGTGTACCACGTAACCGAGGAATTTACTGGTTTGCAACATTGTATCATTGATAAACATTGTAGATAAATCCCAGGGAAAGTGCACACGTATCTTGTAGGTTACTTGGTGTAATTTCTATTTCAAGGTTTTAATCCAGCCCAACTTCCTTTCCTCTCTCATTCCACATTTCTGCGCAGTTTGTCCGTTATGCATGAGAGGGGAGGGGAGAACAGAAAGCAGAAAGGATTGTGATGAAAATGTGTACCATATTGAATTAATTTATAAACGGGATTATTAATACTTTTCATTGTTATTTTTCATACGTCACTAGTGACTAATTTGTGGAAATTGATCATTGATATAGAATCAATTGTAGACGCTCGCGAGAATGTTTATGCATGCGTATTATTGCGCCATGGGCGGATCACAATTTGATATACCAATAGTATTGGTATATCAAATTGCTTTATACCAACACTTTAAATGCATGTTATTTTTTAATGTATGTGGTATATATATATATATATATATATATATATATATATATATATATATATATATATATATATATATATATATATATATATATATATACTTGCTGATGGCCAATCGGCTAAATCCAATAAAGTTCTTTTATTCTACTATAATCATGTCAGCTGTGACTCAATTAAGGCAACTCGCGCTAGAGCATGGGACACGAATATCAAGCGGTATGAAAAAATCCGACGTACTGATGAAAGTCGTGTCACCCACTCACGAGATCGCCCTGCAATATGAGACCTCATTAACAATTTCTGAGCGTACTGACGTCCGAAAAATCGTTCCGCAAGTGTAGAGTTAAATGAATCAACAATAGCCTGGTCGCAATGTATGTTAACATGTCCAACACGAACCTGCACTTCATGTTTTGTTTTAACAATGCCAGGATCCACATGTATCAGCCATAGCAAATTAGTGGAAAACGTGTGTAAATACGTTTAAGCGCATCTTCGACAGTCGCTGAATGTTAAGACGTCAGTTGTTCCGTCTTCTTATATCTGCTAGCAACATGTACGACCTTGACCCGAGCGTGAGTACTCTTCTGTACAACGATATGATGCTCAACATCAAGACAACCCTGAGACAATATGTTTTAGAGGTCGACGAGAATATACAGACGTGATATATGTAATTCAACGATGTCACAGCGGAGTATGCTGACCGACGCTGGAAGGCTGTCCAGGATCAACTGGGATTTTTACATAGATGTCCGTGAGCGTATGAAAAATATGTTACAGTTATGAGAGACTGCACGGAAAGATCCCACAGTGGGCTTCGGACAAACATTTGGCCCGCTGATCAAACCCACACGTGAAACTGCGGCTCTAATGGCAGCGATGTCGGGAACAGAAAAGAAAACTGGTCCATTTGTTAAGTCATCTAAACGCCTCAAAGATAATAAAAAGAAACTATGGTAACCGCGGTGACTATTGGACGCTTGCCAGAGGCGATTGCGGGAATCAAGAAAACATCGGGAATATTGGAGAGGATGTTGGTATGATCGCAAAAGGCACACAGGCAAATGAAGCAGACATCAGAGGCAAGTCTGAGTATTTCATAAGTACCACCCGAGTACAAGTCGCAGATTAAACACCGGCTCATACTTTAAAGAATAAGCTCGTCAGGCAATCTTAAAGAATCCCGAATATTCTGCTGTTGACAGACACTCCGACTGGAAGACCTCATGTTGAAAATAACATCAAAGACAAGTCCTGAGCACAGGATTGATGAAAATGGCATCTAGTATATATTTAGGAAGTTTACTGGAAAGAGATATGCCACCGACGACCAGCGGAAACATTTTGCAAAAGTGGTTAATGCATATAAAAATAGAAATACTGAAGGAGGCAAGGAATTATAGAGAGAATATAGGAGAGAATATGTACTTCAACGTGGACCCGACACCAAACATGGACCCGAAACCTTCCCATAATACAAACCCGATCTCAAACCTGTATACGTACCCGAATCCGAATACGTATCCGAAACTGGAACCTCGTGCAAATCTTGACCCTAGTATGAATCTCCACTAACTGAATCTTCTCAAGTCCAAGCCAATCGAACACCTGCACCCCACGCACAAATTTATCAATGTTTCCACAGGCAACACTATTCCGAGCACAACCACCTCAACACACACACACACACACACACACACACACACACACACACACACGGGAATATCAATAAAGAAGAATTTGCCGAATTTCACGGAGAAAAATAAATAAACAGACAGGAAGCGGACGTACAACGTGCATATATACAGGAACAGCAATAAAGACGGGTATCACCCAAAACACTAGAGAAACAACGACTTATATAATCCCAAATACAATAACAACCTGCACCCACACGAGAACAACAACAAGCTGGCAGAATGTTTACAAGACATTATTATGAATATATCAGATTTCTAACTGAAGAAAAAGAAGGGACTGAAACAACCAAGGGAAGAAGACCCTGCTGGACTGTGCGACTTACACAACATTGAGAATCGTTTGGAAACACTAGTAGAGTCGGTTCACGCGGGCAACAATGCACCAGAAGTCATTAATGAGATCGCATCAGTTTGACAGCGGTTGCTTACCAATAACATCATGTACTCCGGAACGTTTCACGCGTTCACGCACGAACGACTCACGCGCGTACACTAATGATGAATTATGATGCACTTCGTGTTTTGCGTGAAATTAAAGAAACCATAAATTTATAGTTTTTCCAATTCCAATTACAGCGATGGGACATCGCAAAATCGAGATTGCACTAGCGTAGTTGCGCGTTCATCGTAATTGGCATAATATTCGGTCGCTGCCTTTTGGGAGTTTCAATGCTAATAACTCGCTTGTGACCTCGTCATAGTCGGGCATAACCTGTAACATTGTTTAACTTCCTACGGGTACGTGCGCATGACATTGAATCAACCAGTGCTGAGGTCATATTTAGGATTTCTAAAAGGTACATTCGCGAACATGACCCATTACTTAGCTCTACCATCTCGATCATATCTCCAGCGTATGCTGTTGATATTCCTTAGTCATGGAGAACGGTTTTTAGTTGACCTGAAAATATTAATAAGATTCAAGAGGATAAACGATTTCTGCTTACGGGACGGTACCAGTTGCAATATCGCACCAGATAGTATAAGAATTACTTCAATGATTCAGGTAAATCTGATCTTTAACGCCATCAGTGGTAGTTATGAAGCCTAAGCCAAGGTTATATATTATTTACGTTTGCTTCTATTAAGGCCCCGGGTGATTTGATATCGATTGCACCGAGGCCCGTGTATCTTTCATGCAACAATCCTAGGTTAACAAACCTTCATATTATCCTTATGGACCAGGGAATGCACATGCTAGACCTCCCTGGGGAAATCCTGATGATACAACTAACTGTACATTAGAGATCGACCTGACATTTAAATATAATGACAGCCATACGTTGACATGTAAGACCCGCGTGTGTTGTTAACCAGAGAAAACCTGTGTACGAGACATATTATGGAAATAACCTTTGTGATGTTGTCCGTTTATAGTCCAAAGAAGCCACGAAGATTCAGGCGGGCCTAACCTAGCGCGCTGCACCGATGGCTCATCATGTTACACTGCGAGTAGACGATAGTCTCGAAAACATAGCTGCGAATCGGTTAAATAATCAACATCTGTACCGAGGCGCCTTATGAAAACTTTACTTTTGTGGCTACATTCGTATCGTTTTGGGATTGGGAACCATAATCATCGTTTTGTAATCGAGCAGTATGGTAATAGCGGCTTGTTTGGTTATTTATCAAGGTTAAAGTCTTCTACGCCACACGCATTTCCTCTGGCATGGGCGCCTCTTAGTAACTTTGTTTGGCGGGTTCACGCGCGGGCTAGAGTGTACTCGTGTGCACTCGCGTGTAATATGATATCGAAGTCATGGGGTTGGTGGGAGGTACAAGACTTTGACCGAGATCGGTAACAAAAGTCTCTTCTATTGTCATACTACTCAAATTGTAGCAAAATATTAAAATCTGCTCGCGTTACAGAGCAAGTGGTAAGAGGTGATGCAAGAAGTTCCGGACGAAATGGAAGTCACTAAGTAAGTCAGAGACATATGAGGGGGTGGGGGTGGGGATTCCGGCCGACAGACTCCTCCCTCACATATTTAGGCTACCCTACTCAAATAAGTTTACATCTGAATCTAACCCTCAAATTTTGTAAGATAAGTTATGGAGTAGAAAAGAATCGTTACAATTATATTCTATACGGCGAATTTGGGCGAAAACCGCTACTTTTAAAAATGATCCACTATTGGCTACAAATTACTTGCATGAAAGAAAATTCATTCGTTTAAGCTATGGAATTATGCTAATTTACTTGGTACCTGGTAAAACAAATTGGGCATCACTTGTGTGAAACAAATTGAATGAACTGGTCTCGAGAAAGTCTGGATTAACCACGGGCTTGGAAATGAGTACATCATTTCCTTCTTTATATAAGCATTTTTGCAGGTAAGTTTTCCATGAATGTAGTGGCTGATTGATCGAATTTCAAGAGCATTTTCGTCAAGAAACAAGACTGAAAATGTTTAATTTTCAACATTAAAGGTTATAATCCGTAATTACTGATAATTTTAGATTCTATATTACAAGGTTACGCGCATCCTCCCATCGATTAAATATTGATGGGAAAGTCGCCTATTCCCTGAACATATAAATATCAATAAAGAAAGATATTTGAATATTCTATACATGTATGTTTATACAGCGTTACAAGTAAATATATTTTATTTAATTAACGCAGCTTCCGCCCCGTCTCAGTTTTATTCTGCATCCTTATTCTTCTCTTTAACTTAAAAATGTGTATCAATAGGGATTTGATAAGTAATTAATTCCTATTTTAGATCAGTCTCCGGGATTCCATCTCTGATCAGAATTTAAAGTTGTGTTATTTAAAATTGGAATTACTAAGTGCTCATTGACTTTCAAAGACATTCTGAATTACAGCACTGGACATTCAAAACTATTGGAATTCATTCCTAACATTCAATATTTTTGGACATGTGATATGACTTTTGGGATTATTTGGGATTTAATTCATAATACGGTAAAGGCCTTCTAACTTTTCACTTTATATTGTGGAGAAATACACGTCTTCTTCATTTTACTTAAGTTGTTGGCTCCACTTTCTTTCGGTTACATATTTTAAGACCTAGCGTTGCAACAAAGTCACTGTTGACTATTAAGCTTCATGTATTGCCAAACTGATATCTGTTATTTATACCGTATATATGGCTTTTAAAGTGTTGGTAAAAAGCAATTTGATATACTAATTATATTGGTATATCAAATTGTGATCCGCCCATGGCGCAATAATAGGCATATATAAACATTCTTGCAACTGTGTGCTGTTGATTCTAGATCAGTGATGAATTTCCACTCATTAGTCATTAGTGACGTATGAAAACAACGATAAAAATTTAATATGCTACACAATTTCATCGCAATCCTCTCTGCTTTCCGTTCCCCTCTGGAGTGAGAGAGAAAAAATTTTGGGCTGGAAGAAAACCTTGAAATTGAATTTACACCAAGTAACCTTCGAGAATATGGTTCGTCGTAGCGGTATGTGTACACTTTCCCTGGGATTTATCTACAGTGTTTATATTGTCAATGATACAAAGCTGCAATGGCCTGTCGACAATATACGGTAAATTTCTTGATTACAAGGCACACATACTATAATGCAGGGATCTCAAACACGTCGCCTGTGGGCCCCATGCAGCCCGCCACTCCGCATCCTGTGGCCCGCAAAATGATTGGCGTCACAAGGTGTCATGACAGATAACAAAGGTGATGCGGCCCTTGGGCCGTCGAAAATGCTCTCATGCGGCCCCCAGGGTGGCTTGAGTTTGAGACCCCTGCTGTAATGTATTTAATGCTTTATTGTTGTTGCTGCTTCTTAAACATATTATAATGTTCTAAAAATCGATTATTATTAATTAAATATAAAAATGTCCAAAGGCCCGCCTCTCTCTCTCTCTCTCTCTCTCTCTCTCTCTCTCTCTCTCTCTCTCTCTCTCTCTCTCTCTCTCTCGGGACCATCGTAGCAAGATACGGACGAAAATCCATGAAAAGACCAGCGCAGGGGATTTTCGCTTGTGTCATACGAAGATGTCTCTGGACCTATGAATGATAGTAAAGTTAAGTCAAACCGACCAAAGGAAGAGAGAGAGAGAGAGAGAGAGAGAGAGAGAGAGAGAGAGAGAGAGAGAGAGAGAGAGAGAGAGAGAGAGAGTTTTATGGTCGGTAGTAATGTTAATTAAAGCAGAATAATTACTTGGATTAACTGTAAATATATTAAATATTTTAATTACCTCTTGTTGGTTTGTCATTTAGCTTAGTTTCTACGCCACACTTATTTCCGTGCGTCGGTACGTGAATGGCTGAGCGTTCAGTGTTTGTAGTACTCTACTTTCTTCATCAAAACCATCTTTCATGTTTAAATCATAACTTTGTCTTATATTCATTTAATCAATGTGAATAAAAATAGAAATTCAAAAAAGAAAACAATCAACTTATCAATATGCAAAGCTGATTGTGAATAAAAAATCAGAAAAAGCACAATACCATGAAGTGGCGACGCAGTGAGATGTACAAAAAAAATCAGCTGTGGTTATGGAATGTGAAGAGAGAGCATAGGACTATAGAAAACATCAACCCAGATCTCCTGAATGTTAAATGCTAAATCAGGGAATCACATAAATTAAATGCTTTAAAAGTCTACTAAAAGGGAATTTGTTTTCAGATTACTGAAGTGTCTGTCTCACTAAAATCTATACCGCATTTGTACTTCTTATTCTTAATTATGCTGACATGGTTTGGAGCAACTGTATTAGGGATGAAAGTGAGATAGTGGTAAGTTTCCAAACCGAAGCAGTGAAATTTGTTACAGGACATCGCCGAAGAACACCTTTAATTGTTCTGTAGAATTAACTGGGTTGGGAATCACTGGTGTTTTATGTATGCTGTTTCTTCAAAATAAATTCGTTGAGTACGTACAGGAAGTTATCTCCAAAAGGAATCACCTAAGTACGTGTACACAGTGATCTCCATTATGAATCATCTAAGCACATGCAGGAAATGATCTCCATAAAGAATCGCCAGAGTACGTTTAGGAAATGATCTCCATGGTGAATCACCTAAATACGTGTAGGAAGTGATCGCCATACTGAATCATCCGAGTACGTGCAGGAAATGATTTCCATAAGGAATCGCCCAAGTACGTGCAGGAAGTGATCTCCATAATGCATCAGCTGAGTACGTGAAGGTGATGATCTCCATAACGAATACATCGAGTGCGTGAAGGAAGTGATCTCCATAATGAATCAGCTGAGTACGTGAACGAGATGATCTCCATAACGAATACATCGAGTGCGTGAAGGAAGTGATCTCCATAATGAATCAGATGAGTACGTGCAGGAATCGATAGCTGGTTATAATACACTACTAGTAATCCATGTCATTCAAAGACGCATACATATAAAGATAGCGTTGTCCCGTCTTCTACTGAGCAACGAAAATAATTTGGGAGATTGGTTCCTCCTGTTACTTTAGTGAATAGTTTAAAGAAATCTCTATCAAACGATTTGATTAAACAAAAATATAATTTTATCGTTTGCAGATAAGACTCTGTCATTTTCTATTGTCAACTGCATAATTCAAACAACATCTGAAATCACGG
>JAECUM010027117.1:0-34698 GCA_016617855.1 Megalonaias nervosa | reverse complement strand
ACACACACACACACACACACACACACATACATACAGCAGCTTGTAGAGACTGTGTGCTTTTCCGCCTACGCCAAATAGTTTGTTGTTTAACATCCGAAGCAGAAAAAACCCAACAAAACAAGTGCAACGTTAATATGGCAAAAATAAGGTATGCTAGATTACAAAATTACATTCGCGTGAATGAATCATATTTGAAATAAGACGATTGATTATTTAGTACTGAAAAGTGTACGGCACGAAATGCTTGTACACAGGCAATTCACATTTAACAGAAATACACAAATTTGTAATTTAGAATATATGATTACTGTTATACATGTTAGATATCCTTACAAACCGACCCAAATGTTATTGCCCACAATTCGGATTAAGCAGTTCCATTGAATAAATAGAAAAAACCTGTCATATCAATTGAAAGTTATGATGACATACCAACTGAAAGAAATTTTATTCCAAATGGATAAACAGTTTTGCTGTTTAATACCGCTGCTTCAAAAGGATAAAGATATATTACCTATACATAACATCAGTCTAATACCGAAAAATATAACAATTAAATAAAAACTTATTCCATATAAAATACTTAGCATTTTACTGAATCACTTCTGATGCAAAAGAATGGAAACTATTGAGCATACAAGAAAAACCAATATAGCATTTAAAGCTACTTTTTAACGATTGAGTACCCTTTAGAACAATTTAAGTATCTGTTCCATACGAAACTGTACCTAGTTTCTATAGTTGTACTATCTTAAAAAAAGAATTAGTCATTACTCTGAGATTAGGTTCCAGATCTGAATGATTAGGCTCCATATCTGAATGATTAGGTTCCATATCTGTTTGATTAGGTTCCATATCTGTATGATTAGGTTCCATATCTATATGATTGAGTTTCAGATCTGTATGATTAGGTTCTGAATCTGTATGATTAGATTCCGGCTCTGCATGATTAGGTGAAAGGTCTGTATGATTAGGTACTATATCTGAATGATAAATTTCCATATCTGTAAGATTAAGTTCCAGATCTGTATCGTTCCAGATCTGTATGATTAGGTTCCGGATCTGTATGATTAGGTTCCGGATCTGTATGATTAGGTTCCGGATCTGTATGATTAAGTTCCAAGTCTATATGATTAGGTGCTATACCTGATTAGGCTCCATTCCTGTATCTGTTTCTAAAATTGTTTAGTTCTTCCTTATAAACTCTTATGTGAAGAGAAATAACAATGTACACGAGCACTGGATATACGTAATGTATAGTTTACAATACAAAGGGATGATCAACCGTGTTCAGATCTTGCTGAAAATGTACAATGAAAGTGATAGCTTTGTTTTATGTGCAGTCCCGCGAGTATACTAGAACTTGGTCTACAAGTAATGACTTTTGAACTCGTGGTTGAGCTTGAGATATTATGTGCTGGTCAATCTCAAAAGAACTTTACTTTTGTGATATAAATTTTATTGGATCAAGTGAAAACTCAGCCTTAAACTGAAGCTGCAAGTTTTGTTATCTACAGGACATGCCGGGTCGTCTCATTCTTCTTTGAGCAAGTCCGTTTTTTATAACGTACTGAGCGTACTTGATATTTTGTATCTTTCAGCATGCGAGAAAATAGAGCCCGTCTCTGAATTTAGACATTTCGTAAGTATTGGGTTCGATTCCAAGCAATACGTTTCATTTGTCCGAAAAATAACATTGCATTGCCTTTACGTTACATGATACCATTACACATCTGTTTAGAGCTATAGATCTTGGTCAGTAAGGATCGGTGTTAATCAATTATGTCAGTGTTAAATTCCTCTTCAATTACTGTTCCTCCAAACTGACCTAACCTTAATGTTACATTTCCCCATTAGTGATTCCAAATGTTAAGCCTGTTGACAGTTTAACATTAAATTCACTACACCCACATAGAGAATCAATCCAAGATGTCCTGAGAGGATTTTTCCGATTTCCCCGAGCAGCAGAGAGGGTGAACAGACCATTTTGCCTGAGACCTTATTTATGAAAAATAAAGCTTCGTACGAAAATGAAATCTCAACGTCAATAACGTTAACCAGCACCTCTAACTTTGCCTCGTAGGAAACCCTGTTGGGTTAGCTTGGGTTGTTACTTCGATGATGATTTTTGTATTTCATCGTTACGTGGCCGCGTTTACGTGTTGGTCACTTTTGTTGGTCGCACCCTCTCTGCTGCTGTAGTTTTTATCCAAATATTGTATCAAGTCCGTTACGATATCTTGACCTCGGATCATGTAAATTTATTGTTATAAAACCAAACGGAGTAGCTTGTGCTTTTGAAAAAAAGTGTTTAAACTTAATCATATCCATATCCCCTGAACACCAAGTATAATAAATATTTTGCAGCGTATGATTATCAACTCCGTTAAACACAACTAAAATATTACAGTTATCTCTGATCACTTTTGGAATTTGTGTATAATGTTGTGTAGCATAAATCACATCTGTATTTTTATGTCTGCCTCTGGAAAATATCCTAGCTGGATTTGATTGTTTGTCCAGCATGACATCATCGTACACTACTAAATTATTAATACTTCCATCCAGATCATCTACAGATGGCGCTTCATCAATGTCAGTGATAAAGTCAATAACGTCACTGTCTTCATTTAACGACGCTGCATTTTCATTAAAATCTTTAAGTACTTCATTGCATCGCTGGTCATCTACAGATGGTGCTACTAAATACAATTTATCCCACTTCAGCCATCTCATTATCAGATTAAGCAATAATTGTGTCTTCCCACTTGCAGATGGACCTATGGCGCGGTCAAAGAAAATAATTTATTTTTTTTGTTAAATAATGAGTCACAGAAAAAAATTGACCGACGAAGAAATCAACGAAATTAAATCGCTCCGGGGCAAAACGACGGTTCGTGATATATTGGCGCGATTTGACATTGGAACGACCAAATTGTATCGAATTTGGGGAAAAACCGCGCCGGTGACTACATCACTGTCAGTGGCGCCAACAACAATGACAGCGTCGTCGACGATGATTCGGACCACAAGATGGTCACGAAGACCAACGACGACAAAGTCGCCAGTGACAAAGTCACCAACTACGAAATTGTCAAACTCAAGATGAAATTGGCAGATCTTATACTTGCCAACGAAGAACTGTTGAGAAAAACCTACGACGACAACAATATCATTATCAAGCTCAGAAATGATCTGGCGAGGGTTGTTGCGGAGCGTGACAAACTCCGAGATGACCTCGGCGCGGTGTTGGAACAGCGAAATGAGTTATGGCGCAGGCGTCAGTGACGCTGTGGTGAGTTGAAGTCGCGGCGGACCTGGTGTCGTTGATGCGGAAACGGTACATATTTTATATATTTATTAATGAAATGTCCCATTTCCGCAAACCATCATGGAGGCCTCAGATCAATGAAATAATTGTTGCATCAGCGGCCCGTGACACAGTCACCGAACACAATGATGACTTTACGTCACGGACCTGGTTGTCATTTTTAGTGGAAGTGTACATATTCTATATATTTATTAATGATATGTACACTTCCACTAAACCATCATGAAGGCCATAAAATGATGAAATAATCATTGTAGACCTGGTGTGGAACAGCGAAATGAGTTATGGCGCAGGTGTCAATGACGTCACTGGTGACGGCCATCGCCGACAATGGACCTGGTTGTCATTTTTAGTGGAAGTGTACATATTCTATATATTTATTAATGATATGTACACTTCCACTAAACCACCATGGAAGCCTCAGAACGGTAAAATAATCCTGTACGGCGCCCAGTGACTTTATTACCGACAAAAGAAATTAATGTGATGAATTTATCAGTTATTACATCACGCGCTCAAATATTGCGAAGGATTCAGTATTTTCTGTGTTTTCTATGATATTTATTATCTGCTGGTCACTGAGGCCGACAAAATACATTTTGTCCGCATAAACCCGGTGGGGTTCACCAAAGATTGATATGTCAAATTTGTGAAAATTTCCTTGTTTGATCTCGTGCATCGCTTCTTCATCTTCGACGATAAACACCTTGACCTTTGATAGGCCGCGCTGGACACATTTATTGTGTAATCGGCGCCTCATTTTATCATGGCGAGAATCCTCAATGACGGTTTGTAACCGCTGGGACTCATGAAACGTGCCTCTGTCGTTGATTTGCAGCGCATGAATGCCGTTGACGCTGGTTCGCGATATTTTACAGCGCGGTGCGGCATGTTCAGCTAAGCGATAATCGGGGTTGTCCTTGAGAAATATAATTTTTTCTTTCATATTCTATTATAATAATCGATTATCTAAATGATATTTATGTTTCACCAAAAAAAATTATTATTCAGAAACATGTTTGATTTTTCACCAAAAAAAACCGCCATGGACCTGGTGTCGTTTGATGCGGAAATGGGACATATTTTATATATTTATTAATGAAATGTTCCATTTCCGCAAACCATCATACAGACCTCAACACGGTGAAATCGTCGCTTCCATTGGGCACCACGGAACAATATTATTTTTGATCAGAAACTCCTCAACGGTGGGCGGGTTTTCCTTGTGGATACAATATTTGGTACGTCGCTGCTTGTAATAAATCAACATCGTTCTGGACTTGTTTCCTCCACATTTTGTACAGAGATTGATTTTGCTTCGTACGCCATTACCACAACCTAGACACGGATTAATTCCTGGCGATCCTCTTCTAATGATGTCGCTGTGATAGCCGCAATATTCGCCGTGGCATCGTTTGCCGCATCGTTGTGTCGATCCTTGAAATAACCACGGACAATAATTAGTTCCGACCTGAAATGGCATTAGTATATTACAAACATATTTCATTTTTCAATTGAACATAAAACCCGAGTGATAAATAATATATAATGAGTGAAAAAAAAAACAGTATGTGCGATGAGACCAACAACGAGGATATATCATTGATCGTACAGGATCGTGATATATACAATAATAATAATATTTTAAATGGAAAAAATAATCATGAATGTGATATCCTTTGTTGGTTATATCGTTGTTCCAGTGGCAAAGTCACCAGTGACCGCGTTGATTCTGAGCCATCGTGCAGTGACAATGTCACCGGTGACAATGTCACCGTCGAACCACCGCGCGAATTAACCATTGACGAATATCACGACCATCTTGACGAGAAACTCTTTGATGTGTTTCACGATGGTGTCATGGAGATCTTTGAAACAACGGCCCAGGACAAATTAACCGATGTCGCCAAATACAGTTATTGGCACATGCACGATTACTATTCGTTGTTCGATGAGCCTGTCTGGCATCCGAAGAAAGACTTCGCCATTAAGAATTTCATCATGATCGGCAGTTTACATGAAAAAGCCGCTCAAGGCATCATCGTACAACACTTCGATAAATTCTTTGTGTTTCCGTCCGACGATTGTTTCGACAAATTCGCGGAAAGATTCATCGGCCAATCGTCCGTCACAGAAATCATTCCGAAATTCCGATTAAGATATCCTGTGTTCGACCTTGATACGAAATTCATTCGCGAATATGTCGTATATGATACGGGCCGAACTGAATTTAAAACAACCACGGTCAGCATCAACACCAGCGACGTCATCGATTATTTTTCGGCGTTATGCGATTGTCAACGCGATCGTGTATTCGTGTTTGAAACAAATAGTGGCTATCACGTGTTGTGTAAATCTACCCCGGTGACATTCGATCGAAAACAAGAACTTACCGACATCGCCATCCGCGACAAAAATCCTCAGTGGAACATTGATCGTCAAGCGGGTTTATACAGTATCAAGTTGGTCGGGACAAGATCCCATAAACCTGGTAAAGTCACTCTGCACAAACGACTCATATCTCACAGCGACAATTTTGCAGCATCGTCGTTGTTGATATGTCCATGCGAGATTCAGCCGCGATATGTGCGTGTCGACAACGACGAAGTCACTGACAACATCATTGTTGGTTGTGACGATATTTCTCGTGAAAATCTTGAGCGGATTTCAACTGAGCTAACAGGAGAACCAGATCAGTTGATGATGATCGTCAATGTGTCCCAAAACAGATTTACCATATCGCGACAACCAGGGCATTTCTGCAATATTTGCAAACGACGACACGGATACAATTACGTTGGTAACTTCATCGAGGATAAATGCGAAAATTGTCTCGTCTACGTCAACGACGATCATTTTTCGATATGTTGTCCACGGACGACGAGAAAACAGATGACGCTACCGACGGACGGTGACACCGTTGAAGAACAAATTGATAAGATCATCGCAGGAACATCTAACAACGCCGAGCTTGTACAAATAGCTGAACAATTACCGACCGACCACGGAAAGAAAATCCTAAACAGGAAATATATAAGATATTTAATATCAGCCCGTCGTCAATGTCACTATCCGGGATATCTTCATCAGTGAAATCCAGATTATTTGTATACTGCACTACCACAACACGAATCAGGACCAGGTTGTAGAATCATTCCCGACGAAGACTATTTGGATGGTTCTGCATGTGGCATGGGAAAGTCAGAAGCGGCGTGGAAATCCATAAAAGATCATCAATCCGTGGTCAATATCAGCTACAGAAAGACCTTTACGGAGAAAGTTAAATCCGACTACGACATAGAATCGTATGCTGATATCACCGGCGAAATCATTTTCAAACCTGGCGATCGGAGACATGTTGTTGTGCAATGGGAAAGTCTGCATCGGATAAAAGGTGTTCCGGATGTGGTATTTGTGGACGAATGGCATGGTATTCGACGACAACAATTTAGTTCAGTAAAATACAGCCGTGAACGATGGGAAAAGTTTGCTGGGTTAGTCATAGCGTGTAAACGACTCATCGTCCTCGACGCTGATGCCAACGATGACGATATCATCTTATTCCGCGATAAATTGGGACGGCTGATATGAAATTCTTTATAAACGATTATAAACCCGATCATGGCAAGAAATTTATCATGGAGACATCACATCGAAGTAACCTTCGAACACTCATAGAAACACTGAAACATTGTAAAGCTATCGGTGAAAAAGTCGCCATTTTCACACACAACAAACATAAAACCGATTATTCTGTGGAGAGTTTTTATAGTTGGTAGTACACCTGCTGGGTAATTACTGTAGTAACCCAACTATAAAAAGGCCGCAGATAATTTCTTTTTTTCTGAAATTATTTACAAAAACAAAACAAAATGAAAATAAAAAACAAAATAGAACAAAACAAAATAAAACAAAACGAAACAATCCTTGATGTGATGGGCCAATGATACAAGGATTATTTTACGGTGACAAGGTCTGTATGAAATAATGCGGAAAGTGTACATATCATTAATAAATATATAAAAATTGTACACTCTCCGCATTGATGATACAACATTTATTTCACTGATCTGAATGTTCGTCACGGCCCAGTGTTATCAAATTTGAAGCACAAAAAGCCCTTCTACATGGATAAACCAAATTCTGATCACGGTGAATTCGATGATATTATCGAAAAATTATTCATGATCAAAATAGACCTTGAAATTGTATCAGAAATGTTGATAAATACTATCTCGAGAATAAAAAATCCTCGCGTAGAATACGATTATAACAATTATGTTATGGCACCGGCGGAGTTGCCATTAAAATAATTACTTTTTTTTTTTGGTGACGGTGACGTTGTCACTAACCATTAATGGTTGGCGCCGCACAAGGATTATTTCGGTGACAAGGTCTGTATGAAATAATGCGGAAATGGGACATTTCATTAATAAATATATAAAATATGTCCCATTTCCGCATTGAGAATTTCTGAATAAATATTTCTGAATAAAAATAAAATATGTTAGAAAACCTGACCAAAGTCACAATTTTGATGGGTATAATGCCCGTCAAATTCAGAAAACCTGACCAAAGTTACAATTTGGATGGGTATAATGCCCGTCAAATTCAGAAAACCTGACCAAATGTCACTGGAAATAAAATTTTATTATAATAAAAGTGTTTCTGAATCAGGGAATTATTTCCGACGATGACGTTGTCACGGGGGTCATCGCAAAAACAAAATAATTATCTTTTTTTGTGACGGTGATCATGTCACTAACCATTAATGGTTGGCGCCGTACAAGAACTATTTTGACAATCTGAGGCCTCCATAATGGTTTGCGGAAATGGGACATTTCATTAATAAATATATAAAATATGTCCCATTTTCGCATCAATCATATAATAGTTATTTTACGGTGATAATATCACTGATCCGAATACTCTTCATCAAACCTGCTAAACCGATTAGTAGCCTTCCATATGTGGAACTTCAACATTACACTATGATAGTCCACAGCATTGATGTCATTGCCGCCATGAAATCCTTGGCTATCGTTGTAACAATTTCTCCAACGAGGATCATCAACGAAGTCTGATTTGGGCAACACAGGATAAGTTAACGTGTAGTCTGATCTTGAAGGATCTTTTGTATTATCCGCTGTTAATGTTGCCCCGAAACCTTTATAAATCAACTTTACTTTCTCCATGACATTCATTACTGTCAGTTTTTTACTTTTGATTCTTGTTTCAGGAAATATGCTGGACCAGTTTGACAGTAAATCATTGTATTTTGACAGTAAATCCTTGTTCGCGATCATGTCTTTGATGTGTTTTCGTAAATCCAGTCCTGGTACCGTTACTTCGGTCGTTGTCAGATTTTCGGGGACAACATACGGTAACACCAACATCTGTAACACATTTTTAACCGCGTTCAACTTTTCTCTGAGGCTGATTTTATTAGAACGATATTTTTTTTATCGTCGATGATTTTACTGTCGCTGCTGAACTTATCGATGATTTCTTCGTGACATCTTCGTAATCGTGGCGCGTCTTTATACAACTGTTCTACTTGATCTTGCGGCAGTTTACCAACATCACATTGAAACATGTGATTGAGGAATGATTTTTTAGCCTCGTACGGTTCTAACTTTTCTCCATGATTCTCATGGGGATTATACTTGTAAAATCTTGGTCCGTCTTTAAATTCTACAGAATTAGATCCTAATTGTTTTATCCGTTCACCAACAGATTTTTTCAGAAATTCATCGACCGCAGGATTATTCTTGATGTCGTCACCTGATGGTTTTTTCATGTTGTTGCTGTGGCACCATGTATCGTAATCGTCGGGCGGTTGTTCTACGATCTCGTATCCGGTGCTTGCCATGGCATTTATTAGCCGCGGAGCGAAATACATTTTAGAATTATTCTCGTTGATGATGTCACTGATGTAGGCGAATCCGTAACTGGATTGTAATTCACCGGCGTTTGGACACCTGTTCAGTTTTGTGATGTCATCAAGGAGACGTTCACGATCAATAATGATTTTTTCGACATCTTCGCGAGTCAACGGAAGTTTACAATCGCGCTGTTTTCGAGTCACCGAATAATGAATTTCATTCACACATCTAAACCGGTGAATCGCTTGTTTCGTTGCTTTAACAGATCCTAATTCGGACGAAAACACAAACATGATTTTAAATCTCTCGTCGATGATACTGATGCCGGCCTCAACGGTATGGTTGGTGATAACGACATCAAAGTCATCAAATGCCACATGGATGTTGCTGAAATCCAACTTCTTTTGGGTTGGATCAGTGTCGGCGTGATAGTATCTGACACGAAAACCGAGATGATGTTATAGTTTGGCCAAACTCTCCACAGAATAATCGGTTTTATGTTTGTTGTGTGTGAAAATGGCGACTTTTTCACCGATAGCTTTACAATGTTTCAGTGTTTCTATGAGTGTTCGAAGGTTACTTCGATGTGATGTCTCCATGATAAATTTCTTGCCATGATCGGGTTTATAATCGTTTATAAAGAATTTCATATCAGCCGTCCCAATTTATCGCGGAATAAGATGATATCGTCATCGTTGGCATCAGCGTCGAGGACGATGAGTCGTTTACACGCTATGACTAACCCAGCAAACTTTTCCCATCGTTCACGGCTGTATTTTACTGAACTAAATTGTTGTCGTCGAATACCATGCCATTCGTCCACAAATACCACATCCGGAACACCTTTTATCCGATGCAGACTTTCCCATTGCACAACAACATGTCTCCGATCGCCAGGTTTGAAAATGATTTCGCCGGTGATATCAGCATACGATTCTATGTCGTAGTCGGATTTAACTTTCTCCGTAAAGGTCTTTCTGTAGCTGATATTGACCACGGATTGATGATCTTTTATGGATTTCCACGCCGCTTCTGACTTTCCCATGCCACATGCAGAACCATCCAAATAGTCTTCGTCGGGAATGATTCTACAACCTGGTCCTGATTCGTGTTGTGGTAGTGCAGTATACAAATAATCTGGATTTCACTGATGAAGATATCCCGGATAGTGACATTGACGACGGGCTGATATTAAATATCTTATATATTTCCTGTTTAGGATTTTCTTTCCGTGGTCGGTCGGTAATTGTTCAGCTATTTGTACAAGCTCGGCGTTGTTAGATGTTCCTGCGATGATCTTATCAATTTGTTCTTCAACGGTGTCACCGTCCGTCGGTAGCGTCATCTGTTTTCTCGTCGTCCGTGGACAACATATCGAAAAATGATCGTCGTTGACGTAGACGAGACAATTTTCGCATTTATCCTCGATGAAGTTACCAACGTAATTGTATCCGTGTCGTCGTTTGCAAATATTGCAGAAATGCCCTGGTTGTCGCGATATGGTAAATCTGTTTTGGGACACATTGACGATCATCATCAACTGATCTGGTTCTCCTGTTAGCTCAGTTGAAATCCGCTCAAGATTTTCACGAGAAATATCGTCACAACCAACAATGATGTTGTCAGTGACTTCGTCGTTGTCGACACGCACATATCGCGGCTGAATCTCGCATGGACATATCAACAACGACGATGCTGCAAAATTGTCGCTGTGAGATATGAGTCGTTTGTGCAGAGTGACTTTACCAGGTTTATGGGATCTTGTCCCGACCAACTTGATACTGTATAAACCCGCTTGACGATCAATGTTCCACTGAGGATTTTTGTCGCGGATGGCGATGTCGGTAAGTTCTTGTTTTCGATCGAATGTCACCGGGGTAGATTTACACAACACGTGATAGCCACTATTTGTTTCAAACACGAATACACGATCGCGTTGACAATCGCATAACGCCGAAAAATAATCGATGACGTCGCTGGTGTTGATGCTGACCGTGGTTGTTTTAAATTCAGTTCGGCCCGTATCATATACGACATATTCGCGAATGAATTTCGTATCAAGGTCGAACACAGGATATCTTAATCGGAATTTCGGAATGATTTCTGTGACGGACGATTGGCCGATGAATCTTTCCGCGAATTTGTCGAAACAATCGTCGGACGGAAACACAAAGAATTTATCGAAGTGTTGTACGATGATGCCTTGAGCGGCTTTTTCATGTAAACTGCCGATCATGATGAAATTCTTAATGGCGAAGTCTTTCTTCGGATGCCAGACAGGCTCATCGAACAACGAATAGTAATCGTGCATGTGCCAATAACTGTATTTGGCGACATCGGTTAATTTGTCCTGGGCCGTTGTTTCAAAGATCTCCATGACACCATCGTGAAACACATCAAAGAGTTTCTCGTCAAGATGGTCGTGATATTCGTCAATGGTTAATTCGCGCGGTGGTTCGACGGTGACATTGTCACCGGTGACATTGTCACTGCACGATGGCTCAGAATCAACGCGGTCACTGGTGACTTTGCCACTGGAACAACGATATAACCAACAAAGGATATCACATTCATGATTATTTTTTCCATTTAAAATATTATTATTATTGTATATATCACGATCCTGTACGATCAATGATATATCCTCGTTGTTGGTCTCATCGCACATACTGTTTTTTTTTTCACTCATTATATATTATTTATCACTCGGGTTTTATGTTCAATTGAAAAATGAAATATGTTTGTAATATACTAATGCCATTTCAGGTCGGAACTAATTATTGTCCGTGGTTATTTCAAGGATCGACACAACGATGCGGCAAACGATGCCACGGCGAATATTGCGGCTATCACAGCGACATCATTAGAAGAGGATCGCCAGGAATTAATCCGTGTCTAGGTTGTGGTAATGGCGTACGAAGCAAACTCAATCTCTGTACAAAATGTGGAGGAAACAAGTCCAGAACGATGTTGATTTATTACAAGCAGCGACGTACCAAATATTGTATCCACAAGGAAAACCCGCCCACCGTTGAGGAGTTTCTGATCAAAAATAATATTGTTCCGTGGTGCCCAATGGAAGCGACGATTTCACCGTGTTGAGGTCTGTATGATGGTTTGCGGAAATGGAACATTTCATTAATAAATATATAAAATATGTCCCATTTCCGCATCAAACGACACCAGGTCCATGGCGGTTTTTTTTGGTGAAAAATCAAACATGTTTCTGAATAATAATTTTTTTTGGTGAAACATAAATATCATTTAGATAATCGATTATTATAATAGAATATGAAAGAAAAAATTATATTTCTCAAGGACAACCCCGATTATCGCTTAGCTGAACATGCCGCACCGCGCTGTAAAATATCGCGAACCAGCGTCAACGGCATTCATGCGCTGCAAATCAACGACAGAGGCACGTTTCATGAGTCCCAGCGGTTACAAACCGTCATTGAGGATTCTCGCCATGATAAAATGAGGCGCCGATTACACAATAAATGTGTCCAGCGCGGCCTATCAAAGGTCAAGGTGTTTATCGTCGAAGATGAAGAAGCGATGCACGAGATCAAACAAGGAAATTTTCACAAATTTGACATATCAATCTTTGGTGAACCCCACCGGGTTTATGCGGACAAAATGTATTTTGTCGGCCTCAGTGACCAGCAGATAATAAATATCATAGAAAACACAGAAAATACTGAATCCTTCGCAATATTTGAGCGCGTGATGTAATAACTGATAAATTCATCACATTAATTTCTTTTGTCGGTAATAAAGTCACTGGGCGCCGTACAGGATTATTTTACCGTTCTGAGGCTTCCATGGTGGTTTAGTGGAAGTGTACATATCATTAATAAATATATAGAATATGTACACTTCCACTAAAAATGACAACCAGGTCCATTGTCGGCGATGGCCGTCACCAGTGACGTCATTGACACCTGCGCCATAACTCATTTCGCTGTTCCACACCAGGTCTACAATGATTATTTCATCATTTTAAGGCCTCCATGATGGTTTAGTGGAAGTGTACATATCATTAATAAATATATAGAATATGTACACTTCCACTAAAAATGACAACCAGGTCCGTGACGTAAAGTCATCATTGTGTTCGGTGACTGTGTCACGGGCCGCTGATGCAACAATTATTTCATTGATCTGAGGCCTCCATGATGGTTTGCGGAAATGGGACATTTCATTAATAAATATATAAAATATGTACCGTTTCCGCATCAACGACACCAGGTCCGCCGCGACTTCAACTCACCACAGCGTCACTGACGCCTGCGCCATAACTCATTTCGCTGTTCCAACACCGCGCCGAGGTCATCTCGGAGTTTGTCACGCTCCGCAACAACCCTCGCCAGATCATTTCTGAGCTTGATAATGATATTGTTGTCGTCGTAGGTTTTTCTCAACAGTTCTTCGTTGGCGAGTTTAAGAGCTGCCAATTTCATCTTGAGTTTGACCATTTCGTCGTTGACGACTTTATCGTCGTTGACTTTGTCACTGGCGACTTTGTCACTCGTCCTCGTGGCCATCTTGTGGTCCGAATCATCGTCACTCGTTGTTGTTGGCGCCACTGTCAGTGACATAGTCACCGGCGCGGTTTTTCCCCAAATTCGGTACAGTTTTGTCGTTCCAATGTCAAATCGCGCCAATATATCACGGACAGTTGTTTTGCCCCGGAGCGATTTAATTTCGTTGATTTCTTCGTCGATCAATTTTTTCTGTGACTCATTATAAGATCGACAAAAAAAAAAAAATAAATATTTTCTTTGACCGCGCAATAGGTCCATCTGGATCAGGTAAAACACAATTATTGCTTAATCTGATAATGAGATGGCTGAAGTGGGATAAATTATATTTAGTAGCATCATCCGTGGACGACCAGCGATGCAATGAAGTACTTAAAGATTTTAATGAAAATGCAGCGTCGTTAAATGAAGACAGTGACGTTATTGACTTTATCACTGACATTGATGAAGCGCCATCTGTAGATGATCTGGATGGAAGTATTAATAATTTAGTTGTGTACGATGATGTCATGCTGGACAAACAATCAAATCCAGCTAGGATATTTTCTCGAGGTAGACATAAAAATACAGACGTGATTTATGTTACACAGCGTTATACACAAATTCCAAAAGGGATCAGAGATAACTGTAATATTTTAGTTGTGTTTAACGGAGTTGATAATCATACGCTGCAAAATATTTATTATACTTGGTGTTCAGGGGATATGGATATGATTAAGTTTAAACACTTTTTTTCAAAAGCACAAGCTACTCCGTTTGGTTTTATAACAATAAATTTACATGATCCGAGGTCAAGATATCGTAACGGACTTGATACAATATTTGGATAAAAATCACAGCAGCAGAGAGGGTGCGACCAACAAAAGTGACCAACACGTAAACGCGGCCACGTAACGATGAAATACAAAAATCATCATCGAAGTAACAACCCAAGCTAACCCAACAGGGTTTCCTACGAGGCAAAGTTAGAGGTGCTGGTTAACGTTATTGACGTTGAGATTTCATTTTCGTACGAAGCTTTATTTTTCATAAATAAAGTCTCAGGCAAAATGGTCTGTTCACCCTTTCTGCTGCTCCCCGATAGCGACCATATTAACTACTAATGTTTAAGAGCTAAGCTCTATCCCAATACGTTTTTGCACACGTTTCATGGGCAATAATCGTCAAATTTGTAATCTGACAAAAATTACGTGACAAAGGTTGCTTATTATTTAACATATTTGCAAATTTTGATATTTTCTCAGAAATTAAACTATGCATAACAAATAAATCACGTGGATTAAGTTTATATAACGTACCCTTTTCTTACGCGATACATTACTCGTAATATGATTCCACGTGAAAACATTATCATAATAAAGAAAGCACGCATTGACCTTTACTCGCTTGAATATTACATGTTATGCGTTTATCGACAATTTCTAATTAGTGTGTCCCTTTTAGGGAATATTATCGAAAAATATCATTAATAAACAACTTTTCGCCTCATCTCAATGATTGCAAATTGTGAATTGTGTATTTACATACACTTAGTAGTACAAAAAAATAAAGAATTCAGTCGTACGTTACGACTAAAACTAGTTACTAAGTTAAAACAGTATGACATAGTTCCAACGGACGACAAATGATCAGAGTCATGGTCACGCGGACAGCAGTGAAGACGAAGTAATTTTGCATTAAATTTGTTCAAAACTACGTCAGTATTGGGCGTTATTATGTACTTGGATTTTTTTCTGCGAAAATGTCAAAATGAAATTGTTATCTGATCACCAACGTAGGTTAAAATTCTATTAAGACAGAACATTTTTTAAGAATGTAGCGGTAGTCGTCCTTAACAAGCTTTGTCACTGACACTTTTCGGTAAAATAATGCAAAAGGTTGTTGTCCACAATGTTTAGTGTTGGTGATTTCAATTGCTTTGTAACGGCTAAAATAAGTTTAATATGTCGTTTCCAAAGAAAAACAAATGTTTGACACATATGCCAACCTGAATATAGATTCTCTGGACTTGACGCAAGTAATGACATTTCAAAATTTGAGTTTTTATAATAGTTCAACAAGACCGAAGCAAATTGTGTTTTGGTGGACAAAAACAAAACGTTGAAAAGACCGTAGTTTACTTTAAAATGTCTATATTTAGGCTGCAATAATGAGAACATAATGTCGATCAAATATTATCAGATGCCTGGCATTTTAGAGCTGTTCAGTTTCTACTTTTCCTGCTTCCTACCACGTACATTATTTGCAACGTTTATTTCTTTCCAGAGAAAATAATGAAATAAATGTGGCATAGCCTTTGAAAAGCTGTTTGGTTTTAAACATATCAACCAAATGATTTAGGTACGAACGTGTCTGGGAAACGTATACGAAAGTTGTTAATCTGAAACAATACTCAGCCAAATATTCCTATGGAAACGTGAACAATAGGATTATCACTTGGTACGTTTGTAACAATGCATTTCTGTAATCTGTTATATTCGTTAAACATCTGAATTTAAATAAAATCCATTAGCAAAAGCCATTAATAAATCTCGATGTTGTTGTATGGTTTACAATATTCACTTACAATTTCCAAGGCACGGACTGGTCTCGCTGTATTTAGCTCTGTAATCACCATCTGACATACTTATGGACTGCAATCGACTTCTTCGATTACTTATTCTTTTTACCGCCCCCATTTTATGTATTAATTGTCTGAAACTATTTTTCAATGAAGTCTTACTTCTTAAATTCAAGGATTCACTAGCGAGAATGTAACTGACATCATCACTGACACTAATCGCTCCGCAAGAACAGGTTTTCTCAGAAGGTAGCGAAACTGTCAAACAACCTTCAGAAATGTAATCTCTAATCCGTGCACTTTCTGGGAAATAATATTTCATGGCATTAGCATCTAGTTTACAGGATCTGCAATCACTCCAGTCGGTGGAGTTGTGCTTGCTTGTACCACAGCAAGTGGGGAATCCAGAACTGGATGAAGATGGCGGCTTGTTATCACAGGAGGAGCACACAGCTAAGCTGGAATGTTTTGATAGACCTTCGTCCACATCAGGTACCACAACTGACGAAATATCCGTATCGTCACAGCAGGAGCTGGGGGGCAAAAAAATAGTATTATGCGTTTTTTTTAAAACAAAACTAATGACAATGTGACCTTCACATTAGCAAATCGCAAGTTGTTTTGTTTACATTATCTTTATTCTTACCTATATGATAAAACGTTCCGTACGGACGGACGATCCAAGTTGTATTCTTTTCTATATCAAGCTTACATTTCTGACGGAACACCGCATTATAAACTATTTGTAATACACACGTTCTATATTATGCTTTTGGGTGATATTGATGGGGATGAAGGATTAAATTCAAAACAACGAATGTTGAAACATTATCGATACAGTTATATTCCAAGCAAATATAATAAGTACTCGTGTTTTAAGAGAATCTGTACAAATTAAGAGACCGAGAGAAAGGAGTTACCTTGTTGAAGAATGATTCTGAAAATAATCTAAGCTGACTGCTATCGAAAGGTCAATATATGATTTTGTCGCCTCTAGGAGTGATTCAATTGATTCTCGTAACTCGGTAAAGGATGGGCGGCTGCCAGGGTTTGGGTCCCAGCAGGATAACATTATCTGATAGCTGAAAGAAAGAACTACAGAAATAGCCGTTGCATCCGTGAATTTTACACACGGGATCGATGCAGTTCTTATCGATCATTTTGTCTTAATGTTCTCAAATAACAGAAGTTCTCCACAGTAACTATATTAAATCACGAAGACAAAATACAGACGATTCACAATACACTAAGTTTTCATCTTAAAAAGAAACAATAAACGCGCACTGATAAGGGATTTAGTTTAACACAAAAGCTAAAGAATCTTTAAAGACGGCAGCAAAGTAAATCATCTCTTCAAACGTACTCGTGAAGCAACTTTTGCAGTTTCTAATTGGCTAGACGGCTGTGACAGCATCACTTTGCAGTTTCTAATTGGCTAGACGGCTGTGACAGCATCACTTTGCAGTTTCTAATTGGCTAGACGGCTGTGATAGCATCACTTTGCAGTTTCTAATTGGCTAGTCGGCTGTGATAGCATAATGAGAAATGCACAGCATAGCAGCATCTTAAAACCGCTGTTAAGTTCATTGCAGGGCGTATTCCGAATTTCACAAAAGAGACTGTGGCGATGATAGAAATATTCTTCTTAAACCAACAGCCCCAAACTCCACAAAAAGCAAATATTGTTGAATGACTTAAAGTTTAGCAGTTACTTTAAACATATTTAATTTCATAAATTTTTAATTGGAGATTACAAGAGGTCCGCCATAGAAGATAAAGGATTAAAATGAAAGCTAACGGCTTGTAATGTTCTTCTCCTTTTACAATACAAATACTGTCAATATATATGAATATATGGCAGAAGAAATTACTTTTTAATGACAAAAACTAAATTTTCCAATAGTAAAAGTAAAACATATCTTGGTTCAAAATTAGCATTTAGCCAAGGTATATAAAGGAGGAGGAGGATGAACAACAACATTGGAGCCGGTGAAAGACAAGGATAAATAAAAGAATGAAGTTAAAATGAGAAACTGTCAATTAAAATGTGTCAGACATTGTGTAGAAAGCTAGGAAAATAGGGAGAAACGAAAGAGGAGGGACAAAAATAAATAAATAAATGAAAAGGAAAAAAAAAAAAGCGAGATTAAAAGTCAACAGTGCTTCCTTTTAGAGTGATTTGTTGCGGAGGCGATAGCGAATCATTAAAGGAAATTGCTGTCCCCAGCTGTTTATGGTCAGTGGAATCGCATCAATGATAGTAACATGTAAGCTTAAGTAAATCGTTTTGACTTCTCAATAAGTTTATGAAAGGCATGGAAAATACGAATGTTTGCTTCATACGGAAGCGTTGTATTACCACACAATAGGGTATTTCAAGTTAAATTACCATGTGGTGCGAGGAACTGAAGCAATTCGATGTGTAACAAATGCAAGATAGAAGTTGTGTTCTGAACCTTCTACATATCCGAGTCTACAAGACAGTAATTCGATTATATTCTTCGTAAATAAACGTTGATTAAGTGAACTGCAATTTGGTCCAAGTCGGGGAGGAAGAATTTCGATTTTCTTCTACCTCGGTAAAAGTGTCCTTGAACAAAAGTGTCACTAATATTTAGCATGCTTTTGAAGTTGTCGATGGAGTCAATTTGACGAGTTTCAATAAATAATGTATGCTATTCTCGAACGGTCGAAGGAAGAATGAAGCTGTAATAAAGGCTTATTGTAGCCTGTACTACGAATTGGACATTATTTACATTATGCAAGTCGTAGTGAGTAATATTAATAACAGCTGGAGGAATCAGAGATGGCTTGAACCAGACGTTAATTTACATAAGAGTGTAAGTTTACTTTTTGCCCTCTTGTTTTAAGACTTTCCCATCCTATTTCTTGGTGTAGCGCTTCAATAGATATTAATTCTGTTGCACCTGTCATAATTCTAATTGCCGTATTATATATTTTCTAGAGTTCTTTTTTTCTCGAGTAATGTGCATTTGTCCGAAATTACATTACCATATTCCATGCCAATAGAACTTTGTCAGTACAATATCAAGTAACTCAATGTTACACTGCAATGAACTGCTATTGATAAGTATATTTTGAGTCCACTGTCAAAAGGCGGTAACCAGGATTTATATCAATTATATTTATTTTTAAAATAAAATCAAAAAATTATTTTTAGCGCATTGTTTGAAACACAAGTACACCACATTATCTATATCTAAAAGCTGTGTTGAACACAGGACTAAGCTTCCTACAAATATATCACAGCTGATCTCTTTTTCGTTGGTGTGAATCTGGATCAGCGAAGTTAGTTTAATTTTAAGTTTTAAAAGCTATTATGTCTGATAAAAGGAAACAAAGTGAAATAAATCGAAAAGAGAAAATGACAATATTCAGTTCGATAAATAAATAAATAATGCGTACACTTGCGGCGAGCAATTTTCCGGATTTTCCATTCGGTATCCGTCCACCAAGAGTTTCAGAAGATCTTTCATCGGGATGCTGGGATAAGGAGTTCCACCCATGGTAACAATCTCCCACAACACCACACCATAAGACCACCTGAGAAAGCAGAAGTACATGTAGCATAGAATATCTGAGTATTGTCAATCAGTTCTCTTTTTCTTTGTGATATTCACAAAATTCACAGCAAGATGGCATCTGTGACATGAATTAGTGCCAATCTGTCTGTGTACACATTTTGAAAGAAAAATACAGCGAAACATGAGCACCTCTTTATAAAGAACACGTGTTCATAAAAAAGAGTTTTGTTTAGTAAGTCAGTTTTTTCTCGATTTCTTAGTATGTTCGACTTCCACATAAAACACACCTATCCACAGATGACAGATGTGGTTCTACTGAATAAAATCAGTCAGAGATATTAAATGGCCACTATGTGTTTTCACGACATAAACCTTGAAACCGAGCTGCAGAAAAATCGGGTCTACAGTGATCAGAAGGAACTCCAGGTCTACAAATTTTAAAAGATCCCTTTACGTTTTGGTTAGCTGGTTGTTTGATTGGTTTCAATGGCACTTTGAGCATATTATTGGCAATAGCGTGCCGATCAAATGGAAGCTAAGTGCCTTTCCAAAGGACGTATCAAGGCAGCCTGTTTGGACTGGCTAAGAGGATATGCACCATGCTTGGACTTAAAGGAGTACTGGTACCAGTCATATTTAAATGAGATTCGGTGTAGAATTGTGCAAAGAAAATATGTTATTTCTTTAAGAAAAAAACAACAACAACAACAAAAACAACAAAAAATGAAAGAAAACAACAGAACAAAACAAAACAACAACAACCCCCCAAAAAACCAACAAAAAAAAAAAAAGAAGAAAAACAACAAATATAAAACAACATAAAACAAAAAACAAAAACAAAAACAACAAAACAAACAAACAACAAATCCCCCTAAAGTAATTAACTTACAAATATATAAACATTTTCAAACATGAACGAAATCGTTTTTAACGAGAATAACATCTGAATCTCACCAAAGTGCCACAAAGAGAACGATTATTATTATTCACACCTAATTGCTATGGAAAAAGAAACTTGAAGGGAAGTACCCTTGTATGTCAACTTTTTTAGTTCACTTTTTGAGTTCCTCTATTATATTAGCGAGGAAGCTGTGACCAATGTTTGGGAACCAGACTGAATATAATGATAAACGTAATAAATAAATACATCAAATTCAGACAAGGCAAAGCCTAATTTGTACCAGATAACGCTTTCGAAAGGAAAAAAAAAAAGATGGTAGCTTCAAGCATTCTAGATATACTTGAGGATAAAGGCAATTATCTTGAGAAACGAAAAGAAAAACCAAACACAGTATAAAAAAGACACTCCGCTGACCAGGACATAGGATTACATTTACCGGACCACACTGTGTTAAAATTCATCTGTGGATTTCTCATAGTTACAGTGGTCTTAAGTGTTTGGCTCTGAAATTGGAAGCTGTGAAATCCAATCCTTGCGAAAACGCATATTTTTCATCCCCTACTGAAATATCGGTTACAGAAAGCACAAGAGAAAGAAGAAAACGCTTTACTCTCAAAATGAGGAAAAATAATTGTTGGTACTCACACATCGCTTTCAACTGTGAACCTCTGATGGGACAATGCTTCGATAGCCATCCATTTATACGGCAAACATCTAGCGGAGGTAGGTTGGTACCAATTTGTCTCGTACACGTCACGTGTCAGGCCGAAATCTGAGATTTTCACGTGCCACTTGTCAGTCAATAAAATGTTTCTGGCGGCAAGATCTCTGTGTATAAACTTTCTAGAAGCTAAATATTCCTGGAAAAGAGACAAAATAATGGAAGGTGCTATAAATAAGCACAGAGATTTTCCCTCCCTCCCTCCCATCTCTCTCTCTCTCTCTCTCTCTCTCTCTCTAACACACACACACACACACACACACACACACACACACACACACACACACACACACACACACATTTATATTTCTATATACTAAGAAATGTCGGATCTATCTGATTATACATACTAAAGCGACTGTCTTAAAGTATCAGTAGCCTAGAACCATCTTAATTTAAATTACATCCCGATCATAGTATGCTTGTTATGAAGGTAATCGATTCATGCCCTTTTTGTGTAAAAATAAAAACAAACAAAAAAACGAAGACACGCAACTTCTACACACTAAGTTTTTTTTAATGCCTTTAAAATAAAATTTAATTTTCCTTATGTTTCCGAAGTTTTCACTTTTTTAATTTACAATGAAATTTCGTTTGGATTCGCGCTAGTTCCCATGATTAGTGCGTGTTTCAACTCGCTTTGCTCGTGATTTTAAGGTAGGTCTCCCATGTCTTTAGCACGGATGATTTAACTAGCTTTGATTTATGTATTTTAATTGAGTAACTTTTCATCAATTTCGATATGAAATCTTAATTGATATTTATTCAGATATGATGCTGAAATGGCCATTTTAAACTCCTTATAATCTACTGGATATATGACTGCATTAATTAGAACAAAAATCTACAATCAAACAATACTCTTGAAATTAAAAAAAAATATCATACCATTCCCATCGCTATTTGTCGTGCATACGAAAGAAGTTGTTCTTCACTGATCTTGTCTTTTGCCGCCTGTGTATCGGTAAGACCGTCATCTAAACAAAATTTAATTAATAGCAGATTTAATAAGTGGGGATTAGGCCACAAGTTTTTCATTTAAGAGAAACGCATGAAAGTTCCACAATCTCTTTGAGACTAGAAAGATCAGTATTGACTGTATGGCGATTAAGACCCCCTCCACATGCCCCTTGACTTTTAAATCTTTCCATAAAAATATTCAGTTACTATTCTGGAATATTCAGCTACGTCTCTGAATTTTAAGTGATATATAAAAATTTAGAACGCACCGTCTTCAGGTATGACTCTTTCGGAGGATGTGTCGATGCTTCCCTTTGATGACATCAGATATCTGTATAAGGTAGAGGAACTGTCCTGCCTATCGGAGCCATTAGAAAAGTGCTTTCCTAGTCATAAAAATTGATACTAAAGTGATTTTAATGCACAGACAGTGCAGTATTTAGATGTATGCAACAGGCACATATTGCTTCAGATAATCGAATAAAAAACTAGCTGTACAATCGAAATTTAAATTGCAATCAATCATTCTAAAGAACCATGTTGAAGTTCGTTTCTTTTCAATCGGTTTTTGATGTGTTACAAATCAGCAGATAAGACGATGTAATCTTTGTTTGAGACTTATGTTTACATATAAAATGATAATTATTGCGATGGAATAAAATATGACGGAACATTTAGAATAGCAAAGCTTATTCGGGTCCATTAACCCTTAATATACAGTAAATATGACTCAAATCCATATGAGCTATCGTAGAGAGAAATATTCACCAACCGTTTATACCCGCGCATACATCGGATCCAAATGCAAAATGCAAAGACTAAGATCTGCTGTCGCACAATGAGCCAACATATCTGGGTCTTTGCAGTTTGTTAGGAGTAGTCAGAAGAATAAGTAAACATACACCCTGGTCAGGTGGCGCGCTATGCGATGACAGATCAGGGTCAAGGTTGTTTGTACTTTGACCCGATTTGTAAATGAATGGGTATGGTAATTTACAGAAAATCTGCAATAAGGAGACTCCAGCTGTATATCTGCGGGAAAACCGTGTTAACCAACCCTCGACTTAACTGATGTACCAGTAGCAACTCGAAGCATCCTGGAATAATTGCATAATAGGCGAATATTCTCAGGCACAAAATGCACAACCAAGCACAAGGGATTGTTTCTACAACGTTAAGGTGGAGTTCACAAAATTCCATCCCGGCTGTATTCTCAGTCAAGTATGTTGCATCAACGTTTACTCAACAAAAAAGAAAAAAAAGTCTCGACTGCTACTCAACAATGACGAACTTGTCCGTGTAACAATATTGGGCAAAGATACGAACGATCTTTTCAGACGTAATTCAAAGGCGTAACCTGTATGGCTCTATATGAACGTAATGCCAGATAACAAGAACACTTAGTCGCCAGAAATTGTAATATTCCCCAAGTAGATATTTCTAAAATTGTATGGCAGTTGTACCAGTAAACAGAACTAATTGATTAGAATTTCGTGTGTGTGTGTGTGTGTGTGTGTGTGTGTGTGTGTGTGTGTGTGTGTGTGTGTTGCACCCGAAGAAGGCAAGCCCGTTGAACAATTAACTTCGCGATCACATTTTAATGTTGTTATTCGTCCTTCCAGTTTGAAGATGACCATGCCATTGCTAACTGGTTTGGTTTCTCTGAGTATTTGAAATGCATATCAGGTAAAATTGGGCTCTGAACTATCTGTGGCACACTTGAAAGGAGATGTAGCTTGGATATGATGATCAACTGAAGACTTGCTGCAGTTCTGAGACTTCCGCTGCTCGCACTTTTGCACAGCCTCTGCAATTCTCTTCCGTTCAAAGTCTGTAGCTTCCGCATGGATAAGACTGCCAGGTAGAGCGATCCTGTGTGCGATCTTCCCAAGACTCAGGGTCAATGTTGAAGTGTTTAAGAAATGACTTGAGGGAATCTTTGAAGTTTTCTTCTGATCACCTTGAGGTTGCTTGTCCTCCTTCAGCTCGTCACAGAAGATCTTCTTTGGTAGTCGCTCATCTGAGATCCTTCTGACGTGGACTGCCCATCTAAACTGATTTCATTAGTAGAGTGTGGATGTTGAAATGTCTGCCCGTATGAGAACCTCAGTGTCTGGGACCATGTCCGGCCATTCATCTTAATCAGTTTCATCACACAGACCATATCAGCATGATTCATTTTCCTGACATGGCGTTTGTACACTGTCCACGCTTCGCAAGCATACAACAGGGTCGGCAGCACAATGGCTTTGTTGACCTTACGTGTTGTTAATAGACTGATACCTCTGCGCTCCCACGCATTTGCACGTAGTCAACCATAGGCCACACGTACTTTAGCAATTCTGGTGTTGGTTTCATCATTGTTGTGGACTGCAAGTGACAGTGTGCTACCGAGATAGGTGAACTTGTCCACTGCCAGGAGGGTTTGGCCCCTTACTGCGATGATAATCTCTATGTAATGCTTTCCTGGTGCTGGTTTGTACATCATCTGTCTTCTTGATACTGATTGTGAGACAAACTATCAAAAGCTGAAGAGAAATGAGTAGTATACTAAGAGGCTGATCCTCAACCAAAAGCGGATTCTGGACCAGAACCCCCCCCCCCAAATTTGTCGGAGAAAGAATAAACCTTTTTTGATAGAAATTTCATATTGAACAATGAAATATTATATAATATGTATCATTATAATCCAATAAGACATGTTGGATTTGATCTAACAAACAGATTTTGTAAGAGATTTGATTCAATAAAATCAGCCTCATGCTATACTTGCATAAAACCTAAAATAATAAGCGATTGTATTAAAAAAGTTGGATATCATATATCAGCAAAATATGGGTCAGTATGGTTATTCGCAACTGAAAATGACAAACGAATAAGAGGTTGGTCAGACATTTATTGACAATATGGTTGATATTTTATTTGATAATGATATTACTAAAGGTATGCAAAATTAAGCATCCAATTATGTTTTATTTGACAATGATATACAAAAATATTTACAAAACATATAATCACAACACAACCCCATATGAACTCCTAGATTGCCAAACAAAATTCTAGCAAGTTCAGGGGCATTCGAAATATCCCCATATGAACCCCTAGGTTGCCAAACGACATACGAGCAGGCTCAGAGGATTCGAAATTAGACGAAACACAACCCCCATGTGAACCCCTAGGTTGCCAAACGACATCCTAGAAGGTCCGGAGGATACATATAAGGACTGCACAACCCCCATGTGAACCCCTAAATTGCCAAACAACATTCTAGCAAGTTCAGAGATAATTTGTACCTAATCAACCCCTATGTGAACCCCTAAATTGCCAAACGACATTCTAGGAAGTTCAGAGGGTGATCCGTACTTTTTATAGACGACACAACACAACACATAAACTTATCCTAAGAGACGGCACATACATAAACTTATCCTAAGAGATATATAAACTTATTCTAAGAGACGGCACATACATAAACTTATTCTAAGAGACGGCACATACATAAACTTATCCTAAGAGATATATAAACTTATCCTAAGAGACGGCACATACATAAACTTATCCTAAGAGATATATAAACTTATCCTAAGAGACGGCACATACATAAACTTATCCTAAGAGATATATAAACTTATCCTAAGAGACGATACAAACATAAACGGGGGATTTACCTACGTCCAACAGATTTTGTACACTCTCCCCATGATAACCCCGAGTTGAGTGCAAAAGTACACCCACCACGTGGTTACATGGTGGGAGAGTGTATTTTGTCTGTTGGGGTTCGCACCCCCAATTAAAATAATTTTTTGGTAATCCAGAACCATACCCACCGACATATGCCAGTGATGGAAATCGAACCACAGACCTTCAGTACGAGAATTCAACATTCCTGCACTGAGCTATGAAATCCGATTACATATATATATGTTTGAGAAATTACTATATACTTACCAGTTACCTGGTGTTGAATAGCATTTTATTTTTTCTGATTTTAGATAGCATTTCATTTTTCTGATTCTGAAAAACGTTAATCTGAAATCCTACATTTGTACAGAAAAACAAAATCTAAAATATATTACCGTCTACTTATACAGAAAAACGAAAGTTTTAATACAGCAGCTGTATACATTACCGTCTATTTATACAGAAAAACGAAGCGGCTGTGCGGCTGTGTACATTATAGGCAGGTCTGAAAATCAATAGGTGGGTTTTTACCAAGCCTGTAAAGATTCAGGGAATTCCGTTTCAGTACGGCTTTAGAAACAGACAGACAGACTAATACACCTGGAAATCACTTAACAGACAAAACGAACTCACTAAAATCACCAGCAGCGCTTTAATACAGACAGTCTGAAATCAATACAGTGCATTCGTACCAATCTATATTTGACAATCCAGAACAAGCTGGAACGGTATTATCTCCCTTTCTAAAGGAACACATTAAACCGATACTGGAAATTTAGTCGTAGAAAGGAAATTTTACGTTTACAAGCAGGGATTTAATTTGAGTAAAAATCATCTAGATTACTGATGTAATGCCCAAGTGCTAAAGTATTAATTCCATTTTTGCACTATTTTTTATCATCAAAATTGCTAAGTCCACGTTTAATAATCGTATCAGTTTCAAGCTTATGAAGATTCGTTCTAATGACATTTGTCTTAATAAAACTGACATTATTGTTTAGAGCGGTTTTAAAATCATTAAAATTCATCATCTTTTTCACATATCCTAGAGGAATATCTTTTGATTTTTTTGTAAGTTTATTGTCATCTAATATGACAGCATACATCTTACTCCTTAATCCAACAAACTCTCTCAGCGGCACAAACATAAATTCGTCCTTAAATTTACCGATAACTTTTTTATTCGTATTATCATTAAATCCACCACCAGTCGGATAATCAGATAAATCAGATAAGTCACGGTGTTTATAAATATCTTCATAGACATCTTCACATTTTATATTATAAACTAGCGAATCGGTATCAGTAAATAGCAACTCTGAACCTGGCCACTGCTTTTTAGTAAAATTATAGTGAAAGTCGTACTTTAGCCACTTTGATATATCAAGTACAGCTGCACCAACATAAATCGGTTTATTTAACTTTAAATTTGTCTTTCATCGTTGTATTGCAACAAGATTTTCGTTAAATATTTTCTTGCTGACAAAACCATCATCGTTAACTAATTTATTTCTGCGATTTATATCATTTACAATTTCGATAGAAACTCTTTTTCTAATGTTCTCCATTGTCTTTCCAAAAACCGAGTTATTCATTAACCTAAAAAAGTTTTTCTCAAAGTCGGTCTTAGCCACAGCACGACGTTTGGTATTTAAATCAATATAATTTGACATCCACCTCGACTGATTAAATTTTAATACGCAATGGACTTTTCTCAGAATAAGTCCAGCATCTACTGCCTGTTTAAATTTTTGTAATGTATCACGTAATTTCTTTTATTTAGCAAATTTGGAACTAACTTATTAACAATCGAATTTTTACTGTTGTCATGGCTCTTTGCTAGGGTGATAGTAAACTGTAATCTATCATCATCGACTCTGCACAAAATGGGTAGTCGTTGTGTAGATCATGCAACAAACTAAGATAATCTAGATCAACTTCAACAGAATAATTGACATCGGAAAAATCTTTTTCAGTTTCTTTAAGAAATTGATCTGGAGATATCCAATAAAATCCACCGCACGGCATTGGCTCTGACATTGCATACCCATACAAACTGACGCAATCTAGATAAATAATATAACTCGACGGGAGGTTTTTATCATAATTTTTTAGATATTTATTATTAGTTACTGCATATTTTTTTGTTATAACACTAATTCCGCCTCTGATACCTTTTTCAATAAAATTAAACATATCGACGTCTCTTCAGAGATCTAATTCTATTTTGCTTGTTTTTAGTAGAGCGTCCCACGTCAGCCCAGGAGCGGAATAATACCAACAAGGATCTAGTCCGTAATTGCTGTAGCTTACTGGACGAAAACTTTCAAAAACATCTGCTAGTAATAAAACATCTGTTTTCAAATATATATCATGATAATCACCAAATGTTTTACAACTAAATTTATTCCAAATATTTTGTGCATATTTGTATTCGTCGTTTGACACATCTTCACCTTTTACCTGCGAGTAAAATTTATCTTTGTCAGGCAGAGAAGTTTCATCAAATCTGCTCCAGTCGTTGAGATACTCATACGGAAAGATACCTTTTCTTGTCAGATCGACATAGTTTTCACCAAAGCAACTTCGCAGATTATTAAAAGTGCTACAACCTTTTACAAGTTCATCTAATGATGCTGCCATAAATTGCCGGCTGTCAATAAAACGTATTTTCCGAGAGTAACTGACGTATACTTTTGCAAAATTATTTGGAATACATTTTATCTTATTATTTAGTTTTAGTTTAGATTTAATTTTCTCATTACCAAAAGCTTCTACAATGATATGACTGTCATAGCCGCGAAAGTTATGTAAAACGATAGGAATAAACTTTGGTGCATGAAATTTTAAATTACAATTATTATGAGCTGCCCCACGATACTGGCCAGTTAGATGACAGTGATCGCGCACTTTATCACGGACTCCGTTGGAGTCTACCAATAACTTCTCGCAAATATGACAATTAACCGCTTCGTTAAATTCAAGTTGTTGCTTAGATGCTATTTTCATTGGAGCTGTCCTAAATAATTTATTAGAAATTTTATTAACATCATGTATCAGATTTTTTAATAACCATACCGCCGGACTTTCAGATTCACTATCTTTACATCTATATACCTTAATCGGACATGAAAACTTATCGTCGACGCAACAAACTATTTTATAAGCTACTCCGCAAGGAACATGTTGCTGTATTTTTCTTGTACTTGATTTATTAGGATCATTTTCAACGCCAGCCACTGGAATGAGTAGGCACTCGAAATCCGCATAAATAACGAAAGGTATATTTAGCCTATGATCATAATTTTTAAATTTTAAGACTTTTTCTTTTTCGCTTGGCATAGTTATTCTTTGAACGTTGACACAGTATTTAAGATGTTCCTGTAGTTTCTCATTCTTAGAAAAACCGTGCAAACATCTGTAACAGAAATATTTCTTCTTTTTATTTTTATTATACTGTCCGCCATCTAAGCCGTTAAAGATTTTTATCCAAACGTAATGTCCTTTATAAAATAATAAATTTATTTTCTTTTGTGTAGCAGTCTCTGAAATATATCTTGGGTAAACATTTTCTCGCTCATCTAGTCCAAAAACATTTACTGAAATATTGTTTTGTTTTTCAAACTTTGGTATCTGATTTTCTGCCACTGGAAAAGTTATTCCGTTAAAATCTAGTTCGTCTTTGTATGGAAAATACTTTTCAATTCTATCACTGTGGTCACTCTGTGGATGTCTCTCCGACAAAACTGACCAACGAAAACATTGATCGTCGTTGTTTTTGACATTTATACAGCATTTTTTGTTTTTAATTTTTTTTTTTTTGAAGATCAACGTAAGAACTACCTCGAAGTACGTTATATTTTGCTGTATGAATTAAAACGTCCTTTACCATTTCAAATATCCAACCTGACCCAGATGAAGTAAATTCCTCCAATTTTTTATTTATTTCTTGGTGTATTTCATCGGCGACAGAGGAAATACTAGTTCCAATTAATATTTTTCGTGATTTAGCTGTTAAATATGGTTCTGAAATTTCGCTGTCGAAACTTGTATTTTCAAAGATTATATCAAATATATCTTTTTCGATTACATGTAACTTTGATAAAATCATGTGATGCTGAACTATTAGCTTGATACTTTTGTGAGCTGTAAGTTCCTTAGATACAACAGGTTGTAAAAGATGATATAAATTTGTAGAGTTAAAATTTGATAAAACATTTTGATCATCAAATTTGTAACTGTTGTCATATCCTGAGAATGCACTAGCAATTTTTTCTGTTTTGATAATGCTCTTTTTAGCAATATCGCGCAATTTTAACATTATATATAGTACTTTTATATTTAATTGATTTTTTAAACTTATTTTTCAATTAGAGATATAAAATCCCTATAGTATAATGAAAGAAATTTTTAGATATATCAGAATGACAGCGGAAGAGCAAGAAACTTATCATGTTCATCCAAAGTACAACTTATATGCTGCAAATGCACTTGGTTCGGTTATTTGTATAAAATCTAAAACATCTGTAGGAAAACCAACTACGGCTGGTATGATAATTTCAGTAAAAGGAGATGATACAGATATTACCGAAATGTTCAGAAAAGATTTTATTTATAGTTTGTTTTGCGAGGACATTCCAGAAGGACAGCGAGTCTATCGAGTAAATAATTCGAATAGCGATGATAATATTGAAAATTTAGCTTTACAAAATGAGTTTCAACCTCATCCAGTATTTGATTTATATGAGACCTCCGACAAAGGAATTATTCGAAATAGAAAAACTAAAAATGTATTAGGAAGTTTGCAAAATAGTGGATATTTACGTATGAAAGTTAGAGGAACTAAAACAGACTTGTTGGTTATTATAATCACCGTTTTGTGTTCGAAACTTTTAATGGCGGTATTCCAAATAATTTAGTTATCGACCATATAAATAAAATTAAGACCGATAATCGTTTAGAAAATTTAGATCTGGTAACATCAAAAGAAAATAGTAGAAGAGGAGATGCTGGTGGTGCTAGATATTCTAGATCGATTATCTCAGTAAATCTTGAAACTGGAGAAAAATTGAAATTTAAGTCAAATTATTCTGCTTCAAAATATCATAAAATTAACCCTGCTGCAATAACATTTGTAGCCGACGGCAAAACTAAATCAGCAACATCAATATCAACATTTGACAAATTTAGTTTCAGATATGATGATTAATTATATTTCGTAATTCTGTCTTAGTAAGACAGCTGTGGGCAAACATCAAAACATCATCGCGATCAAATTTTAATGTTATAAAAGCACCATCATTAAGTTTATTTTTTTCTGCCGTTGTTAGGAGAATTTTGTCATTTTCGCCCTGCATGACAATAACGCCAACAGAATAAGCACTATAACCTGACAGACATTTTCGAACTGCTTCAGCTAGTTCCTTGTAATTTAATACATTAACTTTTTGATGATATTTAACATCGGGAGATTTCGTTTCGCTGGCCATTATTATTTATAATTAGATAAAGTATATTATAATATGAACTTGATGAAAAGACTGCTGATATATACGCGGAAGATTATATCGCCAGCGACAAAGTCGCCAACGACAAAATTACAGCAAGTTATACAATCACTAACGACAAATTTTCTAGTTATAGCGAAGATGATATTTTGTACGACAACGGGTCCGACGATGAAGTAGTTACTGTCGCTGACAGAAACAAATACAGCAGACCGACAACTGGGCGACATAATGTTAAGTATCACATTGCTAAAAAATAATAAAATTTAATTTTACTGTTGCCGAACAACAAATATTTTGGCAGCTTATCAAACCTTTTTTAAATCTGAAAATAACTGGTTATCAAAGAGATATAAAATATGATTTTATTTTTGTTAAAATATTTAATTTCATGCCAGTTGATAATGCAAGAAAATTATATTTAATTTCATTATGTAAAACTATCAAATGTAAATCTGTACTTGTAAAGTACGAACAAATTTATAATAACATTGTTACACAAAATTGGGAAAATTCTAATTTTGTATCGACTTAGTTGGCACCCAGCTATTAAATTTATCGCTGTATCCTCTCCATTTAACTAAACTTTTGTTGCCGCGTTTTCGTATAACTTTTTCAATAACAAATACGTCTTGGGAAGTTTTCTGAAGTTCCTGTTCATAAAAACTACCAGTTATAGGCTCACCCAATAAATCCTTTAGCGCGTATGTTACAGGTATTGTTAAAAGTACTTTATCAACAACAAATACTTCTTCGCTCCAGTTCGGAGTAAATCCTTTTTCAAATTTTTTTTTTGTTAGAGAAATTCTAACTCGATCACCAACTTTAAATTTATGTCTGCGGTACATGTTTTCGTTCGCCAATATCGAATTTTTAATTGCGTCATCTGGCGACATTTTAGTGGTTCTGTGTTTTGTGTTATTATTTTCGTCAACAATGTTTTGTAAATTATTAATATATTTATTTGTATTTTTAGCTGATAAATACTTATGAATTTTTTTGTTTAGTGTACGATTAAATCGCTTGACGACAACGCTTTTACCTTCGTTTCCTGTAATATATTTTTTTATGTTATTTTGGAGCAAAACCTGCTCGAACTTTTTATTTAAAAAATTCTGCTCCGTGATCAGTCCAGATTCTACTTGCTTTTCTTTCTGCAGTTGTTATTATTTGTTTTAGCGCATCAGTTATTGACGTTCCTGTCTTGTCCGAAACTGGCACACTAAAAGCATATTTATTAAAAACATCTATGACATTAAAAAGATATCTCTTATTATCGTTAAATTCAGCAAGATTTGACACATCTACTAAATCTATCGCCCAGATATTGTCAACGGCATTTGCGACAACTTTACGTCGCGGAAATTTTTCTTTTTAGGTTTGAGTAATTCAGCTGCTAGATCATCATACAATTGTACAAGCCCGAGTTTATATTTTGCTCCAATAAAGCCCTGCACCAACTTTCGATCAACCCTTTCTCGCATATTTATCGGTTTCATATCACGAAGTTCATCCAACATTACCTTATCACAGTCTGATTTTGAGTTTTCTACACGAACGTTATCAGGACGTTCAATATCACGGTAGCAGATATCATGGCGCATTGCTATCTCATCAACTTGATTGTAAGGTTCTTGTACTGGCAGCGGATTATCATTTTCATCTAGTTCTTTATCAAGCGGATTATAAGGTCTAGTATATTTATGGCCTGGCAATGTCCAACCGCCTTTTGGTTTCGGAAAATTGCCAATTACTTTATTTATGTCTATACCTGTTCCAATTATTTCTCTGTTGTTACATTGTTGACAGTATGTGACAATTTTATTTTGCTCGAGACATAAATCTGTCAGAATCGCACTAACATATCATTATATATTTTCAGATTTATAACAATAATTGTTTTCAGTCGTCTACTAAAATAACGTCCCTGACAACGTCAGTACATCCAGCTCTGGACAATTTCTTCAAAAACATACTTTTTCTTTTACCACAGATTGTGCAAATACTTTTCAGCATCATCCTGTTGTTCTTTGTTTTTTCTGTTGTTTCATTGATATTTTCTGTTTTAGTTTTACATTTGAGACAATATGTTAACATTATATAGTTGTAATTTAGATAAAATTGGCAAAATTGGCAAAATTATTTATAATTTTGTGCAATCTCATCATTGGCGTAAGAAGGATGCTCGTCAAACTGTAAAATAAATTTTAAAAAATCTGAGGCAGAGTTCTTCAAACTCGCGGACATCTGTTTTATAAACATCACGCAATAATATCCACAAGCTGATGTTCCAATAGGCTGAAGTTGATTGGACGAGTAATTAATTATTTTATATCTGGACATATATTTTTTTATTGCGTCGCTCGGAGGAAGTCCAAATGAGTCAAAATAATTTATTATAAACTGCTACCCAATGTGTGCCAGATCCGTCGTTGAAATCTTGTATATTTATCACACACGATCCCCCAGCGAACGGCAATGGAATTGCCGCAGCATACGATTTTATCGCCGCAAGTTCATCTTTAGAATAAACTCCGTGGAAATTTTTTACTTGTTTTAGCTTATCAAGTATATCAAAGTTACTTAGCGGGGCCATGTTCCCGGTAATGTTAGTCCTCGTCCTATTCCCAGTAGATTTGGCAGTAGACTTCCCGCTACTCCCGCTAAAAGTGGAGCTATTGGAATAAATCCTCCTTTGGTTGTTCTTCGACGTTGCGGTGTCTTTTTTTCGTTGTTGTTTTTCTTCGTCGTGGCATTATATTTATCAGTCACATAAAATTAAACGAAACATTAAACTAAAAAATTAAATGAAAATTTTCTTTATACCACTGCCAACAATAACACCACCGCGAAAGATACCACTGCCCTCAACTGCTTCTTACGTTGCGCCAGATATTGCTCCAGACGCTGCTGCTAATCCTAATGTACCTAACACCGGCAAAAGTTTTGGTATTAACGTTCTGGCAGTTACAGATAGTGCCGGACCGAAGAAGCCGCCATGTTTTGCCATCGCAGTTATTTGTGTGGCACTTAAATTTAAAACAAAAAGTTTGCCGCGGTTAT